>BQNB010061431.1:0-34299 GCA_026074375.1 Tanacetum coccineum | reverse complement strand
TATTTGTTGAAGCGTAAAAAAGTTTTGGTGGTTCCGGGAATGCCTAAACGTATTTTGTCGCGAAACGTAAACACTTTACGCAACCAATAAAAATAAAGTGAAAAAAGTTAATAATTATCCTCAAAATAATTACTTAACACTTTCTTGATGTAAACATTTAATCGTTTGATGCCCGTTTACATTGAACGATAATTTTTAGCTTACGCGATTTAACTAAACGATTTCGATTTAAAAGCAAACGCGTACAATACTAAAAATACATAGTGAATTTATTGACGTCGTAAATGACCCTAAAACACGGGGTGTTATAACATCATCTTCGGATCAACTTATCAAGAATTGTACGATAATTTCTCAAAAATCATGCATAATGAGTTTGAAATGAGCATGATGGGTGAATTGAATTTCTTCCTTGGTCTACAAATCAAACAATTTGATGATGGAATCTTTTTCAATCAATCTAAATACGTAAAAGAAATGCTAAAGAAATTCGGTCTTGAAGACTCCAAACCAATCAAAACTCCTATGTCATCCGAAATCAAACTCACTCGTGACGAAGACGGGGAACCGATCGACGACACTAAATATCGCGGCATGATTGGTAGTTTACTCTATTTAACGGCTAGTCGCCCGGACATCATGTTTAGTGTATGTCTTTGTGCCCGTTTTCAAGAAGCACCAAAAACCTCTCACCTTGAAGCCGTAAAAAGGATTTTTAGATACATCAAAGGTACGTCCCACCTAGGCTTATGGTATCCCAAAGGAACCGGTCTAGAAACAATCGTCTATGCCGATTCCGACCACGCGGGAGACTACGTCGATCGCAAAAGCACAAGTGGCGTATGTACCTTCGTAGGTTGTTGTCTCACATCATGGTTCTCAAAGAAACAAACCGCCTTAGCTATCTCAACCACCGAAGCCGAATATGTCTCCGCCGGAAAAGCTTGCCAACAAGCCTTATGGATGAAACAAGCTCTAGTAGACTATGACGTTAAGTTAAATGACGTACCCGTTCTTTGTGACAATAAGGGTGCAATAGAATTAAGTAAAATCCCGTTCTACACTCTCGTACCAAACGTATAGAAATCCGTCATCATTTCCTTCGTGAAAATGTTCAAAAAGGAAATATCTCTATAGAAAAGGTAGCCTCTAAAGACAACATAGCTGACATTTTAACTAAACCACTTAAAAGAGAACCCTTCAACCTTCTTCGACTAGGACTTAGGCTCATGGAACCAAACGCTTAAAACCTTTCTCTTAAAAATACTTCCTCATTTCTGTCAAATCATCTTCGTACCTCTTACTACATTGTTTAATACAAATAAAAAAGTTTCTGTATGACTTGTCTCGTGAACGTATACAAAGAAACACATGGTCAATATGTCATTTCAAACACGTCATTGTAGCTATATTAAAAGGAGACTTAGGGTGTTTCTCAAAATTCATTTTTTCTTGTCCTTGAGTCGAGAAAACCGCACCTCCAACATATCATGAAAATTTCTTCTTCAATTTTTTTTCTCTCGATCGGCGGTTTCATTGTGTTTGGCTACCGGTTCCATTAGACAATGGAACCGGCAGAACCAACCGCCTTAACAGTAAACATTTTTTACATTACAAATTTTACAAAAACACATTTCAAATTTTCTCCTCCAAAACACATCAATCAGCCTCTTAGGGCTAGAGTTTCTTTAGGGGTAAATCTAATCATTAGATTATATCAACATTAACAAGTAATGCATTAATTTTGACCTCCACCTTCTTCTATAAAAGGAAGTGATTTGTAACTTCATTCTCATCATTCTCCCTCACAATGCCTAAAGAAAAAAAACCAATTTAAAGAGAACCGCTAGGATAAGCGTAAGGCCATGTTGCGTCAACAATCCACGAACTTCATCACCTCCATATCAACCATTATCACCTCTATCGGACTATACTTTGGGTCCTCTACCAACTGCTCCAATCTCGACTTCTCCTATTTCACCAACTCATCACAATAGTAATTTATTAACAACTCCTAGATCAACACCTCCATCTATGACTTCACCTCCTTCGGCACCTACCCAACCATCCAAGCTCACATCACCGCTTTCCATCAACCTTGATCCCATAGAACTCTTGTTCTTCACTCCACTAACTTCTCCGTAAGATTTCCTTAACTCTCTTGATGATCTCCCTCCATCAACTACTAACCCTCCACCACCTCGACCATCTTTTGATACTATTAAACGAATGGCAAATGCACCTCCTCCTATTCCACGTATTGATTCAACCTTCCCCTCGCTAACTCTAAACTTGGAACCACCTATCCCATAATTTCCACCTCAATGTTTACCAAATCTACCTTCAATCGTCCCACCACTTCCGCCATTAGGACCTAACAATCCTTTTCCCATGCTCACCCATGAAATGTTTTGTGAACATTGCCAAAGAACTCAAGTCTTAGTTGACAATCTCCAAGGATAAATGAGATTCATTCTCAACCACATTCTCGACCGCCTAAATGTTATCATGCACAACATCTAATAATAAGACTTAAGAAGTAGAACAAAATAATAGATCCATTAGGAATCTTCATTAAGAATCTCTTGTCTTATTGTAATGTCTTTTATGTTATCTCTAATAAAAATAATAGTTGTGCTATATCAATTGTTATCTCATGATCATTCAAAATTATGTTCAAAATTTGTGGACTTTGACTTTTTCATAAAGACAGCCGTTTCTGACCGACAACAAACCCGGTTCCATTGACAGAATAGAAAACCGACTCAGGCCGATACTACAGTGTAGTTATTTTTCTAATTTCTTGGACTCTAACTTTCTTTGTAGGTACTCACAAATCAATGGGTATCACTCTCAGTATTTTCACGATTATTTTGTTTTTGTAGCTACCTTACATTTTTAAGGGGAAGCATTG
The DNA here is from genome assembly GCA_026074375.1 of Tanacetum coccineum. NCBI lineage: Eukaryota > Viridiplantae > Streptophyta > Magnoliopsida > Asterales > Asteraceae > Tanacetum > Tanacetum coccineum. Next base: position 31,385 of record BQNB010061431.1, on the reverse strand, counting down.
CCGTCTTGCCCATCTTTTCCAATATTACATACAAAGCATATCCATATTTTTGTTTCATGACAAAAAGGAGAAAGAACTAGTTAAATACACCTAAAACCATAAAACAATTTCTTGCATTTTAAAACGTATGTTTTGTCATCAATAAAAAGGTAGAGATTTTTAATAACAAAATTTAAACCGGTAACAAGAATGGATTAATCTCCCGAACTTCTAGATATAAAATAAGTTTATTAATGACAAAACATAGTAAATATATCATACTCAAATCTCTTGACTATCTCTAAAAACGAAATATGTAGAAAAAGACACAAAAGATGCACAAAAAATAGTTAATGATTTTTATAATACACAATATGTTTTTTTACACTTTAGAATTAATTACGTCATGTCATGACCTAATCAAATGCAAGCAAATCCAAAGGGCAATCTTTACAAGATACACAGATCCTTAGATTTTGCAAATCAAAATTCAGATTTGGTTACTGTAGGCCGGTGCCCTTGCTTTTGGCTGCCGGTGCCGTTCTTCAATAGCACCAGAAGAACCGGGCTAAAGTAAAGTTTTTGGCTATAAATACCAAGCCATTTATCATGTTTTCACACATCTTTCTCATCTCAAATACTCTCTAATCATCTGATCTCTCTCTCTATTTCTTGTATATCTTTCTTTAGTCTTGTGTAGGTAATTTCCTTCAAAGAAGAAATTGCCAAATACGCGTTCGAGACGACCAAGTCACAAGTACCTTGTGTTCGATCTCCATCACTCCTTCAAGGTCATCTTGCTGTAGTTTATATCTGTGAATATCATTGTTAGTTGTATACCAAGTATAGTAGTGTTGATATTGATTCTATCGAGTGAAGAATCCGGTGATTATCTTTGTATCGTACAAGAAGTGTAACCACGTTGTGAGGCTTCTCTGCCGGTTGAAAGGAGATTGTTGACTAGTGTTTAACAAACTCTCGAGTAGGTGACTCAGAGAGTGGAGTAGGGCAAGGAAGGTGTCCTTGTTGCCAAACCACTATAAATACTTGTGTCCCAGTTATCGCTTTCTATACTTTCTCTTTTACTTGCATTTTGGATCACTTAGATCATAATCAAATATCAATATCCTAACCATTTCGCAAAAAGTTTTGAACAAGTTTTAAAAGGCAACTAATAACCAAGAAAACTATTCAACCCCCCTTCTAGTTTTCCATAAAAAACTTTCTCAGAAGCTCACTTTTTACAAGGCATTCTTTTCCCCACAGTGGAAATTTCTTATACATATCATTTTGCAATGCCTAGGTGCTAAGACTACTGCATGGAATGAATTCAGTAGCACTATGGCTTCTGCAATTATCTGCTTAGCCACAAACCAAAAGTTTAACTTTTCTATGTACATTTTTGAAAGTATGGTTAGAAATGTGGAGAATGTGTCTGGTAAATTTTTGATGGATCCAAGATTTGTACAAGTATTTGTGGAGAAACAAGTTGGTGATATGTCAAATCAAAAGAGAATTTATGTTACCCCCTCTCGTACTAAGAAGATCTTTGGGAACATGAAAATGGAAGGAAAATATTTCTCTAGAAGAGTCACACCTTTTTTCCCAACCATGATGGTACATACTTAAGAAGAAATGGGTGAAGATTCAGTAATTCCTACTGATTCCCATCACATACCCATCATTACTGAACCATTAACATCTCAACCCCAGAAGAAACAAAAACCAAGGAAGCCAAAGAGAAAGGACACTGAGGTACCACAACCTAGTGGTCCTATAAATGAGGCTATCAATGAGGAGCATGTATCTAAACATTCCCATGTTCCACTGCTCAGTGGTGAGGATAGTATTCAATTGAAGGAATTGATGGATTTTTATACTAAATTGCAACAAAGAGTGCTTGACCTGAAGAACACAAAGATTGCTCAAGCTCAGGAGATTTCAAGTTTGAAACTAAGAGTCAAGAAGTTAGAGAAGAAAGGAGGGTCAAGAACTCATAAGCTCATGAGATTGTACAAGGTTGGTTTGAGTGCTAAGGTTATATCCTCTGAAGAAGAAAGTTTGGGTGAGGAGGATGCATCCAAACAGGGGAGGAAAATTCATGATATTGATGCTAATAAAGACATCACCCTAGAGAATGTTCATGATGCTGAAATGTTTGATGTAAATGATTTACATGGTGATGAGGTGTTTGTTGAAAAAGAAGTTCATGTTAAAGAAGTTAGTGTTGTTGGTGAAGTTAATGCTGCTAGAATTGCTACAACAGTTAGTGCTGCTATAATAACTGAGGTTGACATGACTTTGGATCAAGTACTGGCAGAGTTGAAGAGTGCAAAACCTAAGGTTACAACAACAGCTATAAACTGTTGCTACAACAATTACAACTGCTAGCACAAGACCCAAGGTTAAAGGGCTTGTCATTCAAGAACGGGAGCAAGCACCTACACCAACACCAATAGTTTCTTCTCCACAATCATCGTAGTTCAAGGTTCAGGACAAGGGTAAGGGAATCATGGTAGAAGAACCTCTGAAGATGAAAAAGAAAGATCAAATCAGCTTTTATCAACAAGAAGCTATAAGACTACAAGCTGAATTTGATGAAGATGAGAGACGTGTTAGAGAAAAGGATGAAGCCAATATAGCCTTAACTAAAGAATGGAATGACATTCAGACTAAGATTGAGACTGAATATGAATTGGCTCAAAGGCTGCAAGCAATGGTGCAAGAAGAGTTGACTGTTGAAGAGAAGGCTATACTATTTCAACAACTCTTAGAGAAAAGAAGAAAGCACTTTTAAGCTAAGAAAGTAGAAGAAAAGAGGAATAGACCACCAAAAAAAGCTCAACAAAGGAGTATGATGACTACTTACTTGAAAAACATAGCAGGATGGAAGCCCAAGGATTTGAAGAACTAGTCTTTTGCAAATATTCAAGAATTATTTGACAAAGGAATAAAAAGGGTGAACACCTTTGTTAACTTCAGAACAGAGTTGGTGGAAGGTACTAAAAAGGAGTAAGGTACAAAGAAAGCTAAAGCAAAAGTAATAGAAGGTAGTTCAAAAAGAGCAGGAGATGAGCTAGAACAAGAGGCTACTAAAAACCAAAAGATAGATGATGATCAAGAAACAGCTGAGCTTCAAAGTATGATGGAAGTTATTCCTAATGAAGAGGAAGTAGCAGTTGATGCTATACCTTTAGCTATAAAGCCTCCAAGCATTGTTGACTGGAAGATCATCAAAGAAGGAAATATTAGCTACTATCAAATTATAAGAGCTGATGGAAGTTTAAAGATGTACTCATCAATGATTCAGATGCTTAAAAGCTTTGACAGGGAATATTTGGAAACTCTGTGGAAATTAGTAAAAGCTAAGCATGGATCAACAAGGCCAGAAGAGGGATATGAGAGAGTACTATAGGGTGATCTAAAGACATTGTTTGAACATCATATAGAAGATACAGTGTGGAGGCATCTACAAGGACAGAAAGTGTTGGTTTGGAAACTATTTGATTCATGTGGAGTGCATTTTCTAAAGGTGTAATCTATGCATATCTTTATGCTGGTAGAAAAGAGATATCCCCTTACACCTGCTACAATCACTAACATACTGAACAAGAAGCTACAAGATGATCATTGGAATGAAATTTGTTATCAACTTCTTAAGCTCATTATAAACAGCTCAAGAATCAATGAAGTGTTTGGAAGCATCCTCCAGGTGTTTAATGAAGCTTTTAATGAATAAACCGGATGATTTTGAAGAAGAATATCAAGTTTAAGGGAGGATTATTAGGATTAAAAGACTTCTTGTTGATCTTGAAGTTACTGCTTCTAAGGTTAAAGTTACCGCTGCTAAGAAAAACTTAGTGTTGTTCAATAATCTTAATGAAAAATATGCTAAGTAGTTAGTACTGCTAGTTACTACTGCTAATGTATATTACTACTGCTAGTTTAACTTAGTTACTACTGCTAGTGTAACTTAGTACTGCTAGTATATGTTAGTAATGCTAGAGTAAAGTTAGTGCTGCTAGAGTAAAGTTAGTACTGCTGGTGAAGATTGAAGAAAATATTCTACGTAGTTACTACTACTTGTACACAGTTAATGTTGCTTGTGTATAAGTTACTACTGCTTGTTCAGAGTTAATGCTGCTGGTACAAAGTTACAACTGCTGAAAGAGTTTATGATGACAGAGAAGAGATCAAAGACTTATCAGAGAAAGGATAAAGATTGATTGAAAATCAAGATTAATTACGTGATAAGTATGAGTTATCTATAGAATAGATCATAAAGAATATTCTATGTTTTAGGAATATATTGTAAATCAACTAAGACTCCTTGGTGTATAAAAGGAGGACCTAAGGTATAGAGTTCTATGTACCAAAAATGAGTCGTTCATAGAATTGTCATAGCTTCAAGGTTTTGTAACCCTAATACTAGGAGAGTATTTGTATTATTTGTATTAATAATATTGGAGCTTTTATTGTTGAATTATATTGTTTTGAGTTACTGTTTCATTAAAGAATTCTTCTTATATTAAAGATTTGATTCCGCATAATCTTTAGTATTATCAAATAAATTTTCTACTATAGTTGTGTTAGATTTATCTAGCATAACTAAACCTTAAACAAGCTTAAGGAATTCAAGATCATTAGAAGTTAATTGGGATCAACAAAGTGGATCTAGAGTTTGGGATAGCTCTCCATATAGTAATTTATACATCTAGAATAATAGTTACACAAATATTGTCCTTCTAAGTCTGTGTCTAGGATACGCTTCGGGCTTAACTAGTTAATTGGATATTGCCAATGGTTTATTGATCGTGTTGACTAGCATGTGACCTAGATAATTCAACAAGTAACGTTCTGATTCCATTAGATAGTTGGACAAGTAGACTACTAGTGTATAAATTGCCATTAATCGGTAAGTGGGTAAAGTCTCTATGAGCTAGGGTTTAACAAGATCACCGTTGCTTTAATCCCTATGATAGATTATAATAAGAAAATAGGATGCTTTATGCGGATGCTTTAATTGTGATAGAATTAATGTGTCTAGGTCTTAGGAAGATGTAACGCCTAAGTCTTAAGAATGATATGCCACCTCGAGAGAAGAAATCATTCCACTAAATAAACAAACCAACGTTCTAATCAGATTCATAATGGTTAATACAGTTTTCTTATATAAGGTTCGATCGCTCTTTTATCTTTTGTTAATTAGCTTGCGTGGGTTAAAGTGCCTTGAATTGATTGTGTCACCAACCAAACTGTGCCAGTCTCTCAGGCTGAAAACCCCTTTTTTCCTGTTAGAATTAGGATTTAGACTGACATAGGTTTAACATAGGTTTAGAATAGAATTAACATAGATTAGATAACCAAGATATTAGTTAAATTGATAGATTTAACCTCGCTTCAAGTGTTCGACACCCTACTTACTATGAAACTACTACCGATCGGGTACAGTGCCTGTTAAAGTGTTGTTTTTGGTTTAGTCAGCAAAATATAAATTTAAAACTTGAATCAATAAAATATACACCACACAACGACACATCAAGTTTTTGGCGCCATTGCCGGGGAGTGAAAATTAATCTTGATTTTTATTTGATATTTTGGTTTTTAACATTAGATTAGATCTAACCCTTAGGATTAGTGTAATTTAGATTAGTGTATATTCTTGTATATTCTATAAGTTTTGTATATTTGTCTTTAATTGTTTGCTTGTATATTTGTTTGTTTAAATTGTTTGCATATTTAATTGTTTTTCTTAATACACTGTTCTGGTCGATAACTGAATATGGCGTATCCACTTCCATCGAATACGGCGTATCCACTTCCATCGGATACGACATATCCAGTCCTCTGTCCAATACATCGTATTCACTCAAACAGATTAATACGGCGTATCCACTTACATTGGATACGGCGTATCGATCATCTGAGACAGAAACTAAAATCTTGGTTTTCCTATTTGAATTTTCGTGCAAAAATTTTTCTATCTTTCTTCAGAGCAAATCCTACTAATTGTTTATCCCATATTTCAGGTAGTGCATGACAAGGAGTTATATGAACGAACTATTTACACCTTACAAAGAACCAGAACGAGAATTTCTATCATCAAAGAGACACTTCAAGTCACTAAGCCTTGACGAATTGAGATCGCCTGATTTCAATCTACTTTCTAACCAAGAATACTCGGAGGAAGAAGAAGCGGAAGCAATGGCGGAAACCATGAAGCAATACATGAGCAAGACCCGAACTGACTATGGATCGGGAGTAGCTAGGCCTAAAATTGATAACAAAGATCAATTTGAACTGAAAGGCCAATTTCTTAAGGAGCTTCGAGAAAACACATTTAGCGGTTCGGATAATGAAGATGCAAATGAACACATTGAGAAAGTTCTCGAAATTGTTGACCTATTCCATGTTCCTAACATCACTGTGGATCAACTAATCCTCCGAGTCTTCCCTATATCTTTAACTAGAGCCGCAAGTCATTGGCTAAGAAACAAACCAACTGGTTCGATCAAATCTTGGGAAAATCTTAAAACTAAGTATTTGAACAAATACTGCCCACCTGGTTGAACTGCAAAGAAAATGGAGGAAATCAACAACTTTCAGCAAGAGCCGGATGAAACCCTTTATCAAACATGGGAGCGCTTTAAAGAACTCTTGATGAAGTGTCCTCAACACTATTTGACTGAGATGCAGGAGGTAATTCCGTTCTACAATGGGTTGGATGTTCTAACACAACAAATTATTGACTCAAGAGGTGTCATTCCAACTAAGACTGCTGAAGATGCTAAAAAGGCCATCCAAGAAATGGTAGAATACTCTCAAAAGTGGCACAATGGAACATATAGAGGAAGAAGTACTGAGACTTCTGACGGACTGGCTAGGAAGAGAAATCAAAAAGGTGAATGAAAATGTTTATGCTACTCAAGTTGGATGTGAACAATGCAAAGGACCCTATTACACCAAAGATTTCCTACAAAAATAAGAAGGGAAAACCCTAAAAGAAGCTTACTGCACGCAATTTGGTGGACCTTTTAAAAGAGGAGGATATAGAGCAACAACTCTAGGGTACTATCAAAGGAACAACGCAAATCCTTCGTAACAAGAACGAAGACAATCTATGGAAGATACCCTGAACAAATTCATGAGTGAATCAGCAAAGAGACACGAAGAAAACTCTAACTTGATAAAAGAAATCCGAGCTTCGATGGATGTTGCCGTAAGGAACCAAGGAGCATCAATCAAAACTTTAAAAATTCAAATCGGGCAAATGAGCAAGGTACTACAAGAAAGAGTATCTAGAAGCCTACCAAGATCAACTGAAACAAACCCGAGAGACCAAGTCAAGTCGATTTCGACCACCATTAAAGCTGATTCACACTCGATAAGCTATATTGGATCTACCCAATACATCGTATCCACTGGACAGAACAATAAATTGTTGTACAAGTCAAGACAAATGACGGTTCCTTTTCTAAGTCATTTGGCTAATCATTACTATGAAGAAGAAGTGGGGAACTATGGACCTAAATTTACAGAAGCTTATGGAGCTTCACATATCAATGACACGATACCCCAAAAGGAGAAAGACCCAGGGAGTTTCACTTTACCTTGCTTTATTAATGATGTTTGTTTTGAAAATGCCCTTGTTGACTTAGGAGCAAGCGTTAGTGTTATGCGTCTCTCGACCTACCTTAACTTAGGATTAGGCGAATTAGCTCACACTAGGTTGACAGTAGAATTGGCAGATAGGATTGTGAAATACCCAAAAGGAATAGCTGAAAACGTACTAGTAGAAATTAGAAAATTTACTTTCCTAGTAGACTTTTTAATTCTTGATATGCCCAAGGATATTAAAGTGCCCTTGATCCTCGGAAGACCATTTTTGTCTACCGTCCGTGCTAAGATTGATGTTTACAAAAGAAAAATTACTTTAAGAGTTGGGGAAGAAAAAATTATTTTCAAAAGTGTTAAACCTGCTAGTAGTTTAATTAAGAGGGTCTACATGCTAAGTTTAAGAGAAAGAATGGAACTTGATTTAGAAGCTAGGCTAATGGGAGAGACTTTGGTGTTAAATAGATCATTAGACCCTTTGTTGGAAGATTACATTAGAATTGAATGATCTAAATGAACCATTTTAGCTTAGAAGAAATCAAGGAGATGATTTGATTCCCACCATTGAGGAAGGTGAGGTAATTGAAGAATTTAGAACTAGGGATGACGATCTTGATACTAGAATTAATGATTACCCTAGTTATTGCGACTATGATAAAAAGATCTATATAGATTGTGCTCACAATTTAAAGTTTTCTGATTCATTAAGAAGCTAAACTAATAAGCTAATTTATTAAGAAGCTAAACTAATAAGCTAATTTAGATTTAAAACTAAGCAGTTTAATGAAGACTACTTCTAAGCTACCACTTAAGCATATTAAGCTATCATTGAGAATAAAAAGCACATATAAGCAATAATAAGCACAAATTTAGCTGTCATAAGCAGTAAATAAGCAAAACAGTAAAAATAAGCTAAAATAAGGAAGTGAGAAAAAGGAAGAGTACCTTTGTCCTTTGCACTAAACAAGGAATAAAAATGCTATAGAAGCTTATCAACAAGCTCCAGCTTGTTGAAAACAAGCAGGTTAGGTCTATAAGCCCATCCCTGTTTGGCTTATCTTCCAACATAAGCTGAGGTAAATTTTGGGGAGACTTAAAGAACAAAAAGCTCAATTAAGCTTATTAGAGAATTAAACTGAATAATACTAGATTAAGAGAGCTTATTAACTTCTTTAAGACATGATGCAATTGAGTAAAACAGAATTTAAATGACAGAATTTAAAAAACTTTAATTTCATTAAAACTTAAAAGATTACATTAAACTTGAGAAGAAAATACATTAAACATTAAAATAAGTAGAAATTAAGCTGGAAATAAAATATATACTACTCTAATCTAATCCTACTCCTAGATAGCTTTCACTGTGTGATCTTCATCTCTATTTATAGTGATGGAATGAAGCTTATAGGCCTTAAGAGGAGCGTCCCCATCTTTAATCCAAGCCATCCATTCCAAACCGCCTCTCAATCATTGATCTTAGCCCTTGATTATAAGCCTCATCTCATCCATCAATCATATAGCTTCAGATCGCCAGCATGACATAAGTGGCAGGCGTATCAAGTAGCAGACTTTCTAGAAGCAAAGTGTGTGTGCGTGAGTGAGTGGGTGAAATGGAATTTACCCTGGTTTTTGGTTGTGGTGAATATTGGGAGGGAAAGGGGATGATCAACAATAAAGTTGACCCCGTCAATATTGGTTTGACTTGGTCATTTGGGCCATTTCATCATATATGATTCTTTGGGCCGAGGTAAATTATAGGAAATGGATTTTGGCTTTGGTTTTTAAATGGGTTTTAGGTTTTAAGGTTTATAAGTATAACACTTAGTGGGCTGACCCAGCCCAATAAACTAGGTATGGGTTAGCCCATTAAGGATGTATACGCCTTCGGCTTCAATTTCTCGTACTCTTTCCATTCCCATGCTTGGTTTTGTCCTTTTGTGCAATATCCGTTACCTGCAAGACATAATTCACAATACAAACGAATACAATGCATATTTCTATATTTATTGGTCATTATTGGTCTTTTTAGCTCGTTTTATTAGGTAAAAGGTATGTGTATTTAAGTACATACCAAAATCCCCCATACTAAGCTATTGCCGTGTCCTCACGCAATGTCATCAACACAAACCAAAAATTTCAACCCCCTTAGACTAATTACCTCGAAAAGTAGCTAAGTGTTCGTGTAAGGGGATTAAGAAATCACTAGTTTTGAAAAGCCCCCCCGTTTTCCCATTTATATTATTATTCATACATAACATAACTTTACGGAACAAGAAACACTAAAAAGGATAAATTCATTGTCCTTGATTTTTCACCCGCCCCAAACCAAGCTTAAAAACGAAATCATTGTTAAATACAAGTTAAGATGCTAACACTACTCATAAATGCTAATTGTGGATGCATAGATACTTTTCGCTCCCTTATTCCTAAATCTTCTAAAGATTTTATTATTATTATTGGTAACAAATAGATTAATGTCTTATTCATATAAAGTAAACCCGGTTTAGCCCATAATTAGTTTGAAATCCTTTCCTAAAGAGACGATATGGTGAGAATAAGGTCCACATTAAGGTTCAAATTTTGCATGATTTAGGGGTTATCCTTTTTATTTCATCCGAAACAACTCAACTACGAGTCTAGAGACGGAGGCTTTATTTAGATAACCCCAGAGTCAAAATTTGGCTTTATTATTATTATTGCAACATTATTAAACTTCGGTCCTTTAAACAACTGCCACATCGGTATGGGAGCCGACCATGGTCCAGGAGTCTTATTTCGACCTTGGTGATTTCCTCGATATTTTAGAAGGCTGCAACATCGGTTGTGAGCCAGCAAGATGCAACAAACTTTTATCAGTCAAATTATTACTATGTGCCTTATTTAGAAGACTACAACATCGGTTGTGAGCCGGCAAGATGCAGTAAACTTTTATCAGCCCACAGTTTTTATTGTTCTTACCTCCACCCTTTAAACGACTACCACATCGGTTGTGAGCTGCCAAGAAGTAGTGGTCTTATTTCGGCTTCAGTTTATTACATAACATTATTATTATTATTAGCAAAATTTTAAGTCTTGTGGTCTTTTAACTACCTAGACAATGGTAGCGAGCCGTCAGGAATTGGTAGCCTATCTCCCCACAACACTGACAAAACCTTGATGTGTACCTTACTTTTACCAGAAGGAATATCTACGAAGTTATCTAAACTAAGAATCACAAAAACCTAAAGCAACTTTATTTATTAAATAATTATATAACATTTATTAAGCTGATGGGAGCAAAAAGCCACAATTAACCTCTATGAGCCTTAAAGAGATCCAAATACTCTATGTTTAGCATCTAACTTATATAAAACTCTATCATTTCTCGTTCTTCGCAAATTTAAAATCTTTAATAAAAAGATCCGCGAATGCTTAGTCTAATAAAATAAGCTTAGCATATTTAAAGTCTATCATGGAAACTTGCAAACTCTTTGCTTTTTAAAGCTAGAATTTGTATTTTAAAGCTTCTTGTATAAAAGACTAGCAAAAGCTTAAATTTATATAAGTTAAGGGGCAAGCTAGAGCGCAACATGCTCGATCAAGTCAAAATTTATTCCTTAAAAAGACAAAACATCGTGTCAAAACACTTATTCTATTTTTGAAAATTTTTAATTTTGGCATAAAATCACATATTTTTGGTGGAAAACGGGGTTACGTGAAGACAAGGCAAATGCAAGTAAGATCAAATCGAAAGATCCCCCCATACTAGAACTACACATTGTCCTCAATGTGAGACTGTCACCCCCATACTAATTTCAAGGCATAATCCAAATATTAAGGGGTCTCTACGCAAATCTAAAGCCGTTTATTAATTATGCTAATAGATAAACGTTAAATCAATAAGATCTAGGATATCTGATTCCCATATATAAGCATGTGAAGGATTGAAAATCGAGTGGACGATGGACAAAACCATGAGCACGAGAGTCTTCATAATCCGGGCAATCCTGGACATAAAACACAAAACACAAAACACAAGAAAGGAAGAGGCGAGCCTCTTCACATAACTCTTATTCATAACTATTAATATACTACCAAGGATAAGCATGGGTTGCCACCCACGAAGAGCATGTTTTTGTGCGAGTCTCTAGCTTGACTCTCCCCATATCATCGTAATATTAGGGATGAAACAAGTGGAAGAGTAAACTTCCATTGGAAATTCATATGCCACCGGCTTTAGAAAAGAAAACTGAAAAACAGAGATGCCGGGGTCAAAAATGATATCCTCACTCTCGGAGGAGAGAGGAAGAGAAGAATTCATCGGATAGGTAAAGTAAGGAAGAAAAATTCAGATAACATATGTGAAGGAAAGATAATGGCAATCCTCGAAGGGTAAGCTCACATATGTTGAAGAAAAAATTGTCTCGTAAATCCCGGGGTCGAAAACTTTGACCATAATCTTTAAATCATCAATATCTCTTAAACTTCTCGTGTCACGATCGAGGAACACCTCGGGAGGGGGACTATGGGTAGTATCATCACTAAGCAAACTCTTAAGATAGAGTACATCTCCTTCCGAGTCATAGAAATCGTCCTTAATATTCGTCAGAATATCAATATCAAGAAAAGCATCGATTTCATCAATATCTCCTCTCGGGTCGAAAATCAAATCATCAATCAGATCGTCATACATAATCTTCTTCCATTCATTCTTTTTAGATTCTAAATCAAATAAATCATCATTCTTTTCGAGAGGAGGTTCATTGGTGAACCCCTCGAGAATGGAAACAACACTTATCATTGGTGTAGATGAATCATGGTGAAGTAAAAGCTCAACGTCGTCACTAGGAGTGAGACACTCATCCTCATTAGAATCGGAAAGAGGTGTGACTAGGAAAGTCGACTCATCAAGGTTGGAATTATAAGAATCCTTGCACTCGATGTCCTCTAACACCTCATCAAAAAGAGGATTTAGTTCACTAGAGATGTATTCGTCATCGAATTCAAAAAGAGAGTTCGAGTAAATTTTAAAATTGTCTTCTGGAACGTCCTCATCGGATAGTGACTCGTTATCACTAGAGGTAAAATTGTCATTTGAATCGAAGAGAGGGTTAGAGAAAGTCACGGCTTTTTCCTCATAAACATTAATGGGAGAGATATCATCACACGAAGGTAAATCACAATCACTATCACTCTCAGATGTATCCTCAGACTTACTTGGGATTGGAACAAGGTCCTCAACACTAGACTTTATGAATTCGTCTGATTCCTTTTCAGGAATAGTGTTAAGTTCCTCATTCCCCATGATGAGAGAGTCCTTGGGCTCCATAGTCGGTAAGATGGGTGTGATTGCAATAGACGGAGATATTTGAGAATCAATTTCATTTAAAGGAATAGTACTCTTCTCATAATCATAGTCATCATCGTCATCATAGCAAAAAGATTTGAAATGTTGCGAAGGATAAGTACTAAGATTAGCCACCTGCTCTAGATGCTGAAGCACTTTCTTTTTATTAATCCCAATACTCATTCCATTGAATTTACCTTTAAGATCATCAATCATATTTTCATATTCCCTTCTAAAACGAATATCAATTTTCTTATTACGATAATCTTTAATATGTAAGTCATTACTTAAACTTAACATTTCATCTAAATAATGCTGCTTAAGATCCTCCATTTCTTAGAGACTCATTTCTTGAAGAGGTAATTGATCGATGCTAGCCGCTGCTTTTGTTGAAGAAACTTTTCACAAAATGATTGTATCATTTGAAGATGTTTATTCTGTAACTCATCTATTTTATCCCATCCATTATGTACATCACTTATCCTTTGCTGATTAAGATCTTCTTAATGATTTATGGAATACTGCGGGGGTTGGTCAAAACCGGAATAGCTAGAATTATAGATAGGATTAGGCTCAAAGTAGTTTTGATTCATCGGTTGACATTGAAAACTTTCATGAGGACCCCCACAGCTTTCACAGCAAAATATTGTTGTGGAAAACTCGGTGAATTTTGTGGATAAGAGTTATCACTATAGTTTTGATTGTAGCTCGGTTCTTGCTCATAGACGAGCGGGAACCGTGGTGGACAATCATAACCAAAGTGAGAATCGTTTCCACATAATTCGCACAAGTATGTTTCGTACGGGGGCTGTGGAGGTTGATTATAAAAGTCGGGTGTATTATTGTAAGGAAAAGGATTAGGGTCATAGACAAACTCGTTTCCGGCTCCTACAATGCTCCAACTTGGATAATTTCCACCGTTAAACGGACCTCCACACCTCGTGCAACCAAAATGGTTATACGAAGACATGTCGAAGAATTAAACAGATAAGAGGATAAAGAAGATAATAATTAAACGATATAAGAGGATAAAAAAGAATATTTATAGATTTTTCAAATAGAACATAAGAAATAAGAAAGAAAAATATTTTTGGTATTTTTTTTAATATTAAAAGAAAATTAAAATAGAAGTGTAAAATATTTTTGTATTTTTATAATAAGAAGAAAATATTCACAATTGAAAGCGATAACTTCACGAGGAAGGGTCTTCAAACACTAATCTTCGAACGAAACACGATAATCGTAACACTCCTCCCCGGCAACGGCGCCAAAAACTTGACTCGTTCCAAAACACACCCGTAAGAATGTATAAGGTCGGGATCAGGTTATAGTATATAGTATACGTATTCCAAAAGGCTCAAGAAAGTTGCTTTTGACCAAAGCAAAGTTCAAAACCTCCCGGGTCGTTTTTCCTCGGCGAAGTGCGAATTGAAAATCGGTTTAGTTTGTGATCGCGTAATTGAATAGTTTAAGAATTTGATTTGGTTTCCTATTTCTACAAATTAAAATGCACAGACAAGTAAAAGCATGTAATCAAATAAGGCAACTAACGATTAAACCTAAAACGTTAACGGGAAAGTAAAAACGTGACTAATTTAACCAACTATGACAAATTTACGCCCTACTAATGCAAATTTAATTTTTATAAATCCTAAATGACTAAAAATAATTTTCAGAAAAAGAATTATATTTTTTTGATTTTTATTTTATTTATTATGAATTAAAAATGATATTAATCTAGAAAATTAATTAAAAATACTAAACTAATTTGAAAATTTCTAAAAAAATTATGAAAAGCACTTTAGACTGATTAGAATCTATGAAAAATGCTAACTTGAAAATTTGCTTAATGAATAAGCAGAAAATAAGCAGATAAGCACGTATAAGCAAAATTCTAGAATGTCAATAAGATATTAATGTTGCATTACTATAACCGAAAAAGACCCAAGGGCAGTTGGTTTAGTGTGTGTGGTGTTGAGGCGTGTGTGTGCTAAGGGAGAGGTCACAGGGTCGAACCCTGTGGCTTCCCTTTTTGCTACAGTAATTTTTATTTTTGAAAACTTTTTAGAAAAACTAAAAGAACACCTTAAACTAAGCAATAATTATAACTATCCCTTTTTGTAAAACTTAATTTTAAGCTCAGAATAAGCATTTAAAAATGACAGAATTCCTTTCAAGCTTATTAGGCTAAAACTGTTTTGAACATCTAGGACTTAATAAGCTATTTAAAATCTAATAAGCTAAAAACTAACAACTAACCAATCCTAATAAGCTAATGTGACAAAAAGAAGCTAACAAAATTGGCTAAACAGCTTTTAAAAGCTTAAAGGAAAATTAGCTTAAACTACAGATTCAAAGGGACAAATGGCCAACTTTTAGCTTAAAATTGAGACTGAATAAGCACTTAAAAAAAAGACTAAAAATAGATGAAGTTCATCTCCCAAAGAACACATTAAGACAAGATTCAAGAAATTTGGCTTAATATTAAGCTAGAAAAGAGAACTTAAAAACTGACAGACTAAGACTATTTTTGGCTTTTTGATTTTTGAAGGTAAAATAAGGCTAATGCAGACCTAGATTTAAGCTACCTAATGAAAATTAATTATGAAAATAAGCTGAAACAGATCAAACTCAATATCCAAAGAGCTTATATTCTCAAAATCAGACCATGTAACAAAGTTAATCTAATCTAAATTTGCTTATGAAATCAAGACTTTGAACTTTTGAAAGTGAGACTAGGAAACTTAGACAGATTAAGACTAAAAACAAAGAACAATTGCACAATTTAAACAAACTCAATTCTACTGCATAATAACCTTAAACAAGCATGAAATAAAACCTCAAAACATCTTTTAAGCAAAAGACTAGAAATAAGTAGTTTGAATGAGCTTAAAACCCACATATTCTAAATATGGATATATTAAGTCTTAAAACTAATTTTAACCTTTTGAAAACTCATAAAAACAGACTTATTAGCTTAATTTGAGCTTGTCAATTTGGTTTAAAAGACAAAAGGCAATCAAATAGTACTAACACTAAGTTAGTACTGCTTATGCCAAACACCTCTTAACCCATCTGAAAAACATAATTAAGCTTAACTAACCTCCGTTTTATACAAGTTGTAAAAAGCTAAACAGATTAATATCTAATAATTATGAGAACTTTTAAGCAATTTAAAAACCATAAATAATCATTAATATCAAAAAAGCTAGAGATTTACTTAACATATTTTTGGCTTTTCTAAACTGTTTATATGAAAAACATGAATCAAAAGAGATCTAAGCTATAACTAAACACAAATAAGCAATAAGCAATATTAATAAGCATATTTAAGCAAATAGAAACAGAGAATGAGCAGTTATAAGCAGTAATAAGCAAAAAACAGAAAAATAAGCTATATTAAAGTGAAAATGACAAGTACATTTATCCCAGCTTAACAGGGATAACAACATGCTCATAGAGCTTATCTACAAAAGCTCCAGCTTAAGCTGGTAAATAAGCCATATAAGCCCTTCCATTTCCGGCTTATCTTCCCAAATGGCTTATTTTGAATTTGAGGAAAATTTTGGTAAACAACAAATTCAACTTAGCTTTTTAGAAAGCTAAATTGAATTGGGCTAGCTTATTAGGACTTAGAGAGCTTATTAGCTTATTAGGAGGGATCTAGAAACATAATTGCTCAATAAGTAGAGACAGATTATATGAAAGCTTAAACAAAAACACTGATTTTATTAAAAACTTTAAATGAGATTACATTAAAACTTGAATTTGAAATTACATTAAGCATAAAAGACATAAAATAAGCTAAAGCTTCTACTAAGCTACTCCTACTCTAATCCTACTCCTCGATAGCTTATACTGTGTGATTGGCCTCCTATTTATAGCCATGAGCAGAAGGATCTAGAGCTTGATACGCTCCTCCATCTTCTAATCTTGTCCCTTCAATCCAAACCGCCATAAATCCAATGATCTTGACCCTTGATTGCCCTCCACGTCTCTTATCCAATCATATGCGTTGGGATTGCCAGCGTGGATAAGTGAGAGTGTCAGAGGTGTCAGTGTACGCCTTCTAGAAGGATGGAAGAACGTGTGTAGATTGATTTACCCTGTTCGTCATTTTTGCGCTGTAAAAGTAAAAGGGAGGGAAAGAGGATGAAAGTACAGTAACTTTGACTATGTTGACTCGACGAGTTATAAAAGGGAGTTGGGCTCGGGTATTAATCTTGGGCCAGGGATGTTGTTTGGTTTATGGACCTTGGATTTGGATAATGGATTATAGATTTTATTAAAAGGGTTTTGGATTTAGGATTAGTAAAAGGCTTATGGTATGATGTGGGCTGACCCGGCCCATTAAGTGGGCCTGGGGTGGTCCGTTAGAAGATGGGTACGCCTTCGACTTCGGGTTTTTCGCGCTCTTTCCGATCCCGTGCCTGGTTTTGTCCGGTTTTATCTTTATTTTGTCTTTTTCTTGATATCCGTTACCTGCACATACACAAACACAAAAACAAGCATATACATTGCATTTTTTCACACGTTTTTGGTTATTTGAGCTCGTTTTTATAATAGAAAAGGTATGTGATTTAACACATACCATGTTATCACAAAATATGGGTACCTTCTCATAAATAATGTCATAGTCAGTGAGTTGACTCTTTATCCAGAGAATATTGGCACAACACCCAACAACAGCTACATATTTGGCTTTAGCTCAGGAAATAGCTATAAATTGATGCTTTTTAGCACTCCATCACACAAGTTTGCCTCCTACCAACTGACAAGCACCTGAAGTGCTTTTCTTATCTATGTTGCATCCAGCATAGTCAGAGTTTGAATATCCTTTTAGGTCAAAACCTAAACATTTTGGATCCCAAAGACCAAGATTGGGAGTACCTTTCAGGTACCTGAAGATTATCTTAATAGCAATAAGGTATGATTCCTTTAGATTTGCTTGTTATCTTACATTGATACAAGTTGAGAATTAAATGTCTGGTATGCTTGTAGTTAGGTACATTAGCGAACTAATCATACCTTTGTACTGAGTCTCATTCACAATTTACTATTAAGATTAGGTCATAAGTTATTAGGAGGTACCATTGGAGTTTTTACTGATGAACCATTTATGTCATACTTCTTAAGCAAATCCTTGATATATTTTTCTTGGTTGATTGAAATGCCTCTTTCAGATTGTTTAACCTAAAATCCAAGGAAATAGGTGAGGACACCTATCATGCTCATTTCATATTTTTAAGTCATCAGTTTAGTAAACTGTTTGCATAATTTTGTGCTGGTTGACCCAAAAATAATATCATCAACATAGATTTGAACCAGAATTACATCAGCTTGGGTTTTGTAGACAAACAATGTGTTGTCTATCTTTTCTCTCACAAACTTATGTTATGTGAGAAAGGTTGAGAGGGTTTCATACCATGCTCTTGGAGCTTGTTTAAGTCTATAAAGGCTTTATCTAATTTACAAACATGGTTACAGTTTTTATTATTCTTACCTCCACCCTTTAAACGACTACCACATCGTTTTGTGAGCCTGCAAAGATGTAGAGGTCTTAATTCGGCTTTACTGTTTATGACATAACTTTATTATTATTAATATTACCAAATTCAAGTCTGTGGTCTTTTAACTACCTCGACAACGGTAGTGAGCCGTCAGGAATTTCCCCACAACACTGACAAAACCTCGATGTGTACCTAGTACTTTTCAATCCATAATGGAATCTCTACGAAGTGATCTAAACTAAGAGTCGAAAAAACCTAAAGCAACTTTATTTATTAAACAATTATATAACATTTATTAAGCTGATAGGAGCAACAAGCCATAATTAACCTCTATGAGCCTTAAAGAGAACCAACTACTTTATGTTTAGCATCTAACTTATATAAAACTCTATCATTTCTCGTTCTTTGCAAATTTAAAATCTTTAATAAAAAGATCCGCGAATGCTTAGTCTAATAAAATAAGCTTAGCATATTTAAAGTCTATCATGGAAACTTGCAAACTCTTGGCTTTTTAAAACTAGAATTCGCATTTTAAAACTTCTTGTATAAAAGACTAGCAAAAGCTTAAATTTATATAAGTTAAGGGGCAAGCTAGAGCGCAACATGCTCGATCAAGTCAAAATTTATTCCTTAAAAAGACAATACTTTGTGTCAAAACACTTATTCTATTTTTGAAAAAAATTAATTTTGGCATATTTTTGGTAGAAAAAACAGGGTTACGTGAAGACAAGGCAAATGCAAGTAAGATCGAATCGAAAGATCCCCCCCATACTAGAACTACACATTGTCCTCAATGTGAGACTGTCACCCCTATACTAATTTCAAGGCATAATCCAAATATTAAGGGGTCTCTACGCAAATCTAAAGCCGTTTATTAATTATGCTAATAGATAAACGTTAAATCAATAAGATCTAGGATATCGGATTCCTATATATAAGCATGTAAAGGATTGAAGATCTAGTGGACGATGGACAAAACCACGAGTACAAGAGTCTTCAAAATCCGGGCAATCCTGGACATAAATCACAAAATACAAAACACGAGAAAGGAAGAGGCGAGCCTCTTCACATCACACTTATTCATAAATATTATACTAATATACTACTACTAAGGATAAGCATGGGTTTCCACCCGCGAAGCGCTTGTTTTTGTGCGAGCCTCTAGCTTGACTCTCTCTATATCATCGTAATATTAGGGATGAAACAAGTGAAAGAGCAAACTTCCATTGGAAATTCATATGCCACCGGATTTAGAGAAGAAAAATGAAAAACAGAGATGTCGGGTTCAAAAATGATATCCTCACTCCCGGAGGAGAGAGGAAAAGAAGAATTCATCAGATAGGTGAAGTAAGGAAGAAAAATTTGGATAACATATGTGAAGGAAAGATAATGGCGATCCTCAAGGGTAAGTTCACATATGTTGGAGAAAAAAATTTCTCGTGAATCCCCGGGTCGAAAACTTTGACCATAATCTTCAAATCATTAATATCTCTTAAACTTCTCGGGTCAGGATCGAGGAACACC
This sequence comes from Tanacetum coccineum, assembly GCA_026074375.1. NCBI lineage: Eukaryota > Viridiplantae > Streptophyta > Magnoliopsida > Asterales > Asteraceae > Tanacetum > Tanacetum coccineum. Next base: position 11,432 of record BQNB010061431.1, on the reverse strand, counting down.
TCGGGAGGGGGACTAGGGGTAGTATCATCACTAAGCAAACTCTCAAGATAGAGTACATCTCCCTCCGGGTAATAGAAATCGTCCTTAATATTCGTCGAAATATCAATATCAAGAAAAGCATCGATTTCATCAATATCTCCTCTCGGGTCAAAAATCAAATCATCAATCGGATCATCGTACAGAATCTTATTCCATTCATTCATTTTATATTCCAAATCAAATAAATCGGCATTCTCTTTGAGAGGAGGTTCATTGGTGAACCCCTCGAGAATGGAAACAACACTTATCATTGGTGTAGATGAATCATGGTGAAGTAAAAGCCTCAATCGTCGCACTATGATGAAACACTCATGCCTCAAGCATCGGAAAGATGTAATAACTAGGAAAAGTCCGACTCATCAAAGGGTTGGAATCATAAGAATCATTTGCACTCGATGTCCTCGAACCACCTCATCAAAAAGAGGAGTTTACCGTAACTAAAATATTCGTCATCGAATTCAAAGATTGGGTCGAGTAAATTTTAAAATTGTCTTTCGAAACGTCCTCAACAGATAGTGACTCGTCATCACTAGAGGTAAAATTGTCATTTGAATCGAAGAGAGGGTTAGAGAAAGTCACGGATTTTTCCTCATAAACGTTAATGGGAGAGATATCATCACACGAAGGTAAATCACAATCAATATCTCTCTCGGATGTATCCTCGGACTCACATGGGATTGGAACAAGGTCCTCACCCACTAACTGAGTATTAATCGTCTGATTCCTTTTCAGGAATAGTGCTAAGTTCCTCATTCCCCATGATGAGAGAGTCCTCGGGCTCCATAGTCGGTAAGATGGGTGTGATTGCAATAGACGGAAGTATTTGAGAATCAATTTCATTCCAAGGAATAGTAATCTTATCGTAATCATAGTCATCGTCGTCATCATAGCAAAAAGATTTGAAATGTTGCGAAGGATAAGTACTAAGATTAGCCACTTGCTCTAGACGCTGAAGCTCTTTCTTTTTATTAATCTCAATACTCATTCCATTGAATTTACCTTTAAGCTCATCAATCATATTTTCACATTCCCTTCTAAAACGAATATTAATTTTCTCATTACGATAATCTTTAATCTGTAAGTCGTAACTTAAACTTAACATTTCATCTAAATAATGCTGCTTAAGATCCTCCATTTCTTGGAGACTTATTTCTTGAAGAGGTGATTGATCGATGCTAGCCGCCTGCTTTTGTTGAAGAAATTTTTCACCAAATGATTGTATCATTTGAAGAAGTTTATTCTGTAACTCATCTATTTTATCCCATCCATTGTGTACATCACTTATTCTTTGTTGATTAAGATCTACTTGATGATTTATGGAATACTGCGGGGGTTGGTCAAAACCGGAATAGCTAGAATTATATATAGGATTAGGCTTAAAGTAGTTTTGATTCATCGGTTGACATTGAAAACTTTCATGAGGACCCCTACAGCTTTTACAGCAAGATATTGTTGTGGAAAACTCGGTGAATTTTATGGATAAGAGTTATCACTATAGTTTTGATTGTAGCTCGGTTCCTGCTTATAGACGAGCGGGAACCGTGGTGGACAATCATAACCAAAGTGAGAATCGTTTTACATAATTCGCACAATATGTTCTACCGGGGGCTGTGATTGATAAAAAAGTCAGGTGTATATTGTAGAAAAGGATTAGGGTCATGACAAAACTCGTTTTCCGGCTCCAACAATGACTCCAACTGGACAATTTCCTCCGTTAAAAAAACGGATCCCCCACAACCACGTGGCAACCCAAATGGTTATACGAAGACATTCTGAAGAATTAACAGATAAGCAGATAAAGCGATAAAATTAAACGATATAAGAGGATAAAGAAGAATATTTATAGATTTTTCAAATAGAACATAAGAAATAAGAAAGAAAAATATTTTTGGTATTTTTTTTAATATTAAAAGAAAATTAAAATAGAAGTGTAAAATATTTTTATATTTTTATAATAAGAAGAAAATATTCACAATTGAAAGCGATAACTTCACGAGGAAGGGTCTTCAAACACTAATCATCCGAAAAAAGACAAAAAAGAAACACGATAATCGTAACACACTTCCCCGGCAGCGGCGCCAAAAACTTGACTCGTTCCAAACACACCCGTAAGAATGTATAAGGTCGGGATCAGGTTATAGTATATAGTATACGTATTCCAAAAGGCTCAAGAAAGTTGCTTTTGACCAAAGCAAAGTTCAAAACCTCCCGGGTCGTTTTTCCTCGGCGAAGTGCGAATTGAAAATCGGTTTAGTTTGTGATCGCGTAATTGAATAGTTCAAGAATTTGATTTGGTTTCCTATTTCTACAAATAAAAATGCACAAACAAGTAAAAGCATGTAATCAAATAAGGCAACTAACGATTAAACCTAAAACGTTAACGGGAAAGTAAAAACGCGACTAATTTAACCAACTATGACAAATTTAAGCCCTACTAATGCAAATTTAATTTTTATAAATCCTAAATGACTTAAAATAATTTTCAAAAAAAGAATTATATTTTTTTGATTTTTATTTTATTTATTATGAATTAAAAATGATATTAATCTAGAAAATTAATTAAAAATACTAAACTAATTTGAAAAATTCTAGAAAAATTATGAAAAGCACTTTAGACTGATTAGAATCTATGAAAAATGCTAACTTGAAAATTTGCTTAATGAATAAGCAGAAAATAAGCAGATAAGCATGTATAAGCAAAATTCTAGAATGTCTATAAGATATTAATGTTGCATTACTATAACCGAAAAAGAGCCAAGGGCAGTTGGTTTAGCGTGTGTGGTGTTGAGGCGTGTGTGTGCTAAGGGAGAGGTCACAGGGTCGAACCCTGTGGCTTCCCTTTTTGCTACAGTAGTTTTTATTTTTGAAAACTTTTTGGAAAAACTGAAAGAACACCTTAAACTAAGCAATAATTATAACTATCACTTTTTGTAAAACTTAATTTTAAGCTCAGAATAAGCATTTGAAAATGACAGAATTCTTTTTAAGCTTATTAGGCTAAAACTATTTTGAACATCTAGGACTCAATAAGCTATTTAAAATCTAATAAGCTAAAAACTAACAACTAACCAGTCCTGATAAGCTAAGGTGACAAAAAGAAGATAAACAGCTTTTAAAAGCTTAAAGGAAAATTAGCTTAAACTACAGATTCAAAGGGACAAATGGCCAACTTTTAGCTTAAAATTGAGACTGAATAAGCACTTAAAAAAAGACTAAAAACAGATGAAGTTCATCTCCCAAAGAACACATTAAGACAAGATTTAAGAAATTTGGCTTAATATTAAGCTAGAAAAGAGAACTTAAAAACTGACAGACTAAGACTATTTTTGGCTTTTTGATTTTTAAAGGTAAAATAAGGCTAATGCAGACCTAGATTTAAGCTACCTAATGAAAACTAATTATGAAAATAAGCTGAAACAGATCAAACTCAATATCCAAAGAGCTTATATTCTCAAAATCAGACCATGTAACAAAGTTAATCTAATCTAAATTTGCTTATGAAATCAAGACTTTGAACTTTTGAAAGTGAGACTAGGAAACTTGGACATATTAAGACTAAAAACAAAGAACAATTGCACAATTTAAACAAACTCAATTCTACTGCATAATAACCTTAAACAAGCATGAAATAAAACCTCAAAACATCTTTTAAGCAAAATACTAGAAATAAGTAGTTTGAATGAGCTTAAAACCCACAGATTCTAAATATGGATAGATTAAGTCTTAAAACTAAATTTAACCTTTTGAAAACTCATAAAAACTGACTTATTAGCTTAATTTGAGCTTGTCAATTTGGTTTAAAAGACAAAAGGCAATCAAACAGTACTAACACTAAGTTAGTACTGCTTGTGCCAAACACCCCTTAACCCATCTGAAAAACATAATTAAACTTAACTCCGTTTTATACAAGTTGTAAAAAGCTAAACAGATTAATATCTAATAATTATGAGAACTTTTAAGCAATTTAAAAACCATAAATAATCATTAATATCAAAAAAGCTAGAGATTTACTTAACATATTTTTGGCTTTTCTAAACTGTTTATATGAAAAACATGAATCAAAAGAGATCTAAGCTATAACTAAACACAAATAAGTAATAAGCAATATAAATAAGCATATTTAAGCAAATAGAAATAAAGAATGGGCAGTTATAAGCAGTAATAAGAAAAAAACAGAAAAATAAGCTATATTAAAGTGAAAATGACAAGTACCTTTGTCCTAGCTTAACAGGGATAACAACATGCTCACAGAGCTTATCTATAAAAGCTCCAGCTTAAGCTGGTAAATAAGCCATATAAGCCCTTCCATTTCTAGCTTATCTTCCTAAATGGCTTATTTTGAGTTTGAGGAAAATTTTGGTGAACAACAAATTCAGTTTAGCCTTTTAGAAAGCTAAACTGAATTAGACTAGCTTATTAGGACTTAGAGAGCTTATTAGCTTATTAGGAGGGATCTAGAAACATAATTGCTCAATAAGTAGAGACAGATTATATGAAAGCTTAAACCAAAACACTAATTTTATTAAAAACTTAAAATGATATTACATTAAAACTTGAATTTGAAATTACATTAAGCATAAAAGACAGAAAATAAGCTAATATAAGCTAAAGCTTCTACTAAGCTACTCCTACTCTAATCCTACTCCTCGAAAGCTTATACTGTGTGATTGGCCTCCTATTTATAGCCATGAGCAGAAGGATCTAGAGCTTGATACGCTCCTCCATCTTCTAATCTTGTCCCTTCAATCCAAACCGCCATAAATCCAATGATCTTGACCCTTGATTGCCCTCCACATCTCTTATCCAATCATATGCGTTGGGATTGTCCCAATCGTGTATCCGTGTAGTGTCCATAGGTGTCATGTACTCTTTCTAGAAGGAAGGAAGACGCAGGTAGATTTGATTTACCCTGTTCATCATTTTGCGCTGTAAAAAGTAAAAGGGAGGGAAAGCGGATGAAATGTACAGTAAACTTGACTAAGAATGTTGACTCGACGAGTTAATAAAAAGCAGAGTTTGGGCTCCTCGTGTATTCAATCTTGGCCACTTACATCCAACAGGGATGTTGTTTTGGTTTTAATGGACCTGATTTTGTGCTAATGTGGATTATAGATTATAAATTAAAAGTTGATTTTGGATTAAGGAATTAGTTAAAAGGCTTATGGTATGATGTGGGCTAGTGACCGGTCCGGGCGGCGGGGCGCGCAATGAGAAGTGGGGGGTCCTAGGGGGTGTGTTCGGTGGTAGAAGAATGTGTACGGATTCGCGCTAGATACGTGGCGCAGATCGGGGTGAGTTATTTTGGAGTGTGCGCTATCGGTAAGGTTGGTTCATTGTGGTCCGATCCGGCGGTGGGTTGATTGCCTAGTGTGAGAGATGCTGTATGTTGGGGGATTTAGTGGCTTTATTTGTGGTGTCAATGAGATTCTTGATATCCGTGTTGTGGGGTCCCTGAGCAGATCAACTGTCTAGGTACACCTCTCACGACATCTCAATACATGTAGAGCATAGACTCAGTGCTTTCTTTCATCTCTTTTCTCTTGTCTTTGGTCTCTATTTTTGATAGCTTCTTGTCTATAGAATAATAAGAAATAAAGGGAAATGATGACATATTTAGTATCACTATTACACATGAGATATCACATATAAGTCATAGCCTTGCGTTACAGTACCTTCTCATAAATAATGTCATAGTCAGTGAGTTGACTCTTTATCCAGAGAATATTGGCACAACACCCAACAACAGCTACATATTTGGCTTTAGCTCAGGACATAGCTACAAATTGATACTTTTTAGCACTCCATCACACAAGTTTGCCTCCTACCAACTGACAAGCACCTAAAGTGCTTTTCTTATTTATGTTGCATCCAGCATAGTTAGAGTCTGAGTATCCTTTTAGGTCAAAACCTAAACATTTTAGATCCCATAGACCAAGATCGGGAGTACCTTTCAGGTAGCTGAAGATTATCTTAATAGCAATAAGGTAGGATTCCTTTAGATTTGCTTGTTATCTTACACTTATACAAGTTAAGAATTGAATGTCAGGTATGCTTGCAGTTAGGTACATTAGCGAACCAATCATACCTTTGTATTGAGTCCCATTCACAATTTACCATTGAGATTAGGTCCTAAGTTATTAGGGGGTACCATTGGAGTTTTTACTGATGAACCATTTATGTCATACTTCTTAAGCAAATCCTTGACATATTTTTCTTGGTTGATTGAAATGCCTCTTTCAGATTGTTTAATCTAAAATCCAAGGAAATAAGTGAGGACACCTCGCATGCTCATTTCATATTTTTAAGTCATCAGTTTAGTAAACTGTTTGCATAATTTTATGTTGGTTGGCCCAAAAATAATATCATCAACATAGATTTGAACCAGAATTACATCAGCTTAGGTTTTGTAGACAAACAATGTGTTGTACTACTTTTCTCTCACAAAACTTTGTTTTATGTGATAAAGTTGAGAGGTTTCATACCTGCTCATGGCAGCTTGTTAAGTCATAAAGGCTTTGTCCAATTTGCAAACATGTTGGGGAACTCATTGCTCTCGAAACCTGGAGGTTGTTTAACATAAACTTCTTCTTTCAGCTTTCCATTTAAGAAATCACTTTTCACATTCATTTGATAGACTATGAAGTTCATGTAGGTGGCAAAGGCAAGAAATATTCTTATTGCTTCAAGTCTTGCAACTGGAGCAAAAGTTTCATCATAGTCTATGCCTTCTTGTTGATTGTAGCCTTGAGCTACAAGCCTTGCCTTGTTTTTTATGATGATTCTAGTTTCATCCCTTTTGTTTCTGAATACCCATTTAGAGCTAATTATGGTTTTTCTATAAGGTGCAAGAACTAGAGTCCAGACTTTGTTTCTGGCAAATTGGTTTAGTTACTCTTGCATGGCATTAACCCATCTCGGATGCTTAAGTGCTTCAAAAACCTTTTTAGGTTCTTCTTCAGATAGAAAATCTACAAATAGACATTCATGAGCTGAAGCAGCACTAAGTTCCTTAGCCATGACCCTAGTAAGCATTCCGGCTCCTGGATTACCTATTATGTTAACTAGCTCAATATTTTTTATCTTTAGACCATCTGTCTTGAGGAGCTAGAGAGGTCATGGATGGGATGGATAAGGAAGGACCGGTTGGGATTGGAATTGCTTTTGGTGCTGTGGTATCCTTAGTTGGAGAGGATAGAGGTTCAGTGATCTGAACATCTTTAGTGTTTGGGAGGTTATCAATGATATGATTATCATTGTTATGATTTGAATGTTCAAGTTGATCATCAGTTAAGATTTCATCAGTTTGAACAGGATGATCATTTAGATCATTTTGGTCTGCTTGATCATTTTGATCAAGGGAAGCATCAGCTTCAATGACAATATGTTCAGGTCTCCCATATGGTTCTATGTATTGAACAACATTGCTATCAACTTGATACCTTTGTGAAGGTTCATATGGATGAAGATATTCATCAACTGAAGGTTTTGAAAATTTAATAGCTGTAGTGCTTTCATCAAATGTGATGTGATAAGTTTCTTCAGTTTGTTGTCTTCTTATATTAAAGACCCTAAAGGCTTTGGAAACAAGTGAGTATCCAAGGAAATAACCATAATCAGATTTCTCATCAAACTTTTCTAAGTGATCTTTATGATTGTGGATGAAAATTGGACATCCAAAGACATGAAGAAAGTCAATGTTTGGAAGTCTCCTACAAAAAATTTCATAGAGTTTTGAGATGTCTTTTAACAATAGTGAACTTGTTTTGAGTGTAGCATGTAGTGGTTACAGCTTCAGTCCAGTATTTTTTTAAAAAGACATATCTTGACATCATTGTTCTTACAGCTTCTATGAGAGTTCTATTTTTCCTTTCAGCAACACCATTTTGTTCAGGTGTGTAAGGAGAGAAAAAGTTTTGTGAAATCCCTTTTTTATCACAAAAGTTGACAAGAATGCTATTTTTTGAATTCAGTACCATTATCAGTCCTGAGTTGTTTGACTTTGATGTCATTTTGATTTTCAACTCTTTTGATGAAGGATAATGGTTTCAGGTGCATGACTTTTCTTTTTCAAGAAGTATACCTAAGTATACCTTGAGTACTCATCAACAATGACAAAGGTATGCTTTTCATGGTTAATGGACCTGGGAGTTACATGTACAAACAAGTCCATGTGAAGAAGATGAAGACATTTTTTAATTGATGAGGTTTGTTTTGTTTTGAAGCTGGCTCTATGATGCTTCCTTTTTTCACATGATGAACATGGTTTGTCCTTTGAGTATACAAGTGAGGGAAGACTAATAACAAGATTTTGTTTGGCCAGCTGATTGATTGTTTTGAAGTTTAGATGAGCAAGTCTTTTATGCCAAAGCAAGTTTAGACTTTTAGATGCTTTGGCAAAGAAACAGGATTTTTGTGCTGAAGAAGTCATGTCAAGAACATAGACATCTCTTACTCTAGGAGAAATCATCACAACTTCCTTGTTGGAATTAAAGATAATTCCTTTCTTCTCATCAAAGTAAACAATATATTTAGCATCACATAACTGACTTATGTTAATTAAATTGTATTTGAGACCATTTAGAAATGTTACTTTTGTGAAAACAATACCGTTACATTTTATAGAACCATATCCTTTAGCGGTGCATGTAAAGTCATCTCTAAATACCACCTTAGGGCATGATTGTTCCACATATTTGTGTAGATATAGCTTTTAACACCAGTCATATGCCTTGAGCATCCACTATCCATGTACCAGATGGGCTTCTTGATGCCACACTGCATAAATAAGTTTAAAATGGTTAGTTTTGCTTAGAAGCCCGCCTTTTGGAGGGAGTCTTTAATCTGGTAGCATCTGATGATTCAGCCTTTTTTGGCTTGAAGTGCTTCACCTCTTCTGAACCACTCAATATCATTATGATCAATTGTGGTATGAACATTAATACCATAAGTTTTATAATTTTTGTAACTTGCTGAGGGTTTCTAGATTTTATTCCTCTTATGAGAGAAATAATTCTATTGTATCATAACTGCCACATATATCACATGTAGTATAGTTAACACAATCATTAGATTAATGATCATTAAACCCACAATGTTTACATGGTGGAAAAGGTTTCAGATGTCTGGAGGTTTGAGATCTTGAAGAAGATCCACCTTGACTTTTAAGATGCTGAGACATGTTCATTGTGCTCATGTATTCAGCATGATCACAGGTTCTGTGATTAGTTCTCTCATATTTTTTACAAAAGACTACATTGCAGCAGTTTTCTAAGAGATGATTGTTCATCCCATAAAATTCATAACCCTTTTTTAATTATGTTTTTTATTTTGTTTGGAGTGAATTTTTGGGAACATGTTGAGGTTTGTTGTTTCTGGAGTAAGATGACTGATTTTTTGTTGATTTGTAATTTGAGATCATTTAGTTCTTTCATTACAACTGACAAAGGAATGTCATCTTCAGTTTTCACATTCTCCAGTTTACCAGCAGGAGTTGAGTTTCTTTTGGAAGCTGAAACATTTTTGTTAGCCTTAGCAGGAGCTGAGGTTGGTTCATTTATGGTGATACATTTTAATGTTTCAGCTTTAAATGTTGAATTTGACTTCAAGGTCCAGAGACAGGTTCAACACCAGCCAACTTCTCTTATCGAGGAAGAGGGGTGCTACAAACTAAAAATTCATTGGTTGAATCATAATCAGTCACTAAAGAGTTAGTGACAGCAACTGAAGGGTCAATTACTTTCATTTGTGACTCAGCTGGAAGGATTCTACTAGTGTCATGATTAGGTAAAATAAATCCTTCAGCTTCAGATAACCAAGGTCTTTCAACACATAGAATGGACACTTTTGTGTCATCAGCTGAAGATTTTACAAAGACCAAGTCTTTTTGCCCAGAACTAAACGGATCTTCAGCGAGTTAATTAACTCCCATAATTCTTTTCTTTTGAGTGGAATTTGTACACTGATACACTGATTAACTTTGTTAGAACTATTGAGTCATGTTTCAGTTATTGTTGTTAGCTCTTTTAGTTCTTTTCTTAAGTTTTGATTCTCTTTGAGAATTTTAGTGTTTGCATGTTGCATTGTTAGAAAATCAAGTTTTGCTTGTTTTGATACTAACAACTGTTCTTTGCATGTATTCAGCTCTTAAACAAGATCTCTATGTTTCAACATAAGATTATTTCTTTCTTCTTCAACATAATTAAGATCAATACACAAATAATCAATAAAAGTTTTTCTTTCATCGTTATCTTCCATTTCAAGAAGAGTGTGTACCTTTCTTATGGAGATCTTTACCCATTCACCATTTCTGGAACCTTCTTTACCAACAACAACATTTTCATCATTAGCAAGTGCCATGAGAACCTTTCTTTAAACCGTTTCATTGTCATCTAATGACACATATTCTTCATCCCATTCATAAGCTTTAGCAACAAGACCTTTGTTCTTAACCATTGATGATTTAGATGCTAAAGCACTAGAATTGAGGAGGGCCAACTTAGCCTTCACTTTGTTATATTTGGCTTCAAAGTCTTTGGTTGGCCTTAGTTCATGTTGTTGTTGAGAGGAACTAAAGAATTTTGGTTGAGTGTTGTTTTGAAAAGGTGATAAGTATGAGGGAACTCAAGTCTTTGAGAAACAATCTCTTGCAAAGTGACCTTTCCTCACACATTTGTTGCATTGAGTTTCATTAGTTTCCTTTGCACTACTGAACCTCTGGCTACCCTTTTTGAAGAACCTCTTAGACTTGGCCAAGAGCTTTTTCTTGAAGTTCCTATTTTAGGTCATTCAAGTATTCTTGACTGTCTCTTGTATCCTCTTCATCATCAGGACTATCTTGAAAGTCTTGGACAACAAAGGTTGAGAAGAAGGCAATAGATAAGGGTGTTGCAGTGGTTAAAGATTTTTTCTTTTCAGTATCATAAATGCTGTCAATGAGGCTTTCTTCATATATGGGTTTACCAAATAGAGAAGCAAGCTTAGATTATTTAACATGATTAGTGTTTCCGAGACTTTGGCAGAAACTTGGCCACTTCTTTGGCAACCCATTAATGAACCCAGTATTTATCTCCAGCTTTGAAAGTTTAATACCATCATTTACTAGTTCATTCATCAAAGCTTTGTATATGGTGAAAGTTTATGTTAGATTTTCACCTTCTTTGAATTTGAAGGTATTATAACACAGTTTCAGGTTCATGACCCTACTTTCTTTCATATCATAAGGGCCCTCATGATATAGTATCAAGTCATCCCAGGTAGATTTAACTGCCTCACAGTTGATGACAGAGTCCATTTGGTCATCTGGAAGGACAGACAAGATGAGACTTTTGAGTTGCTAATCTAAGTTAGCAACCTTTCTCTCATCACCTATCTATTATCCTTCAGGTTTTCTTTGA
>BQNB010061430.1:13619-36498 GCA_026074375.1 Tanacetum coccineum | reverse complement strand
GAACCTACACTAAATCTCTTGAAGATTTATGCATACAGTGCGTGGAGACGGCGTCACAGGCGTAAAGCGACGTTGTCGTGATCTATCTGGTGACGGCGTCAGGAATCTAGCGACGACGTTAGGACGTAGCCGACTTAAAGAGGATCTAGAATCATCTACGTGGCGACGGCGTCAGGATTTCAAAGCGACGTCGTCGCAACGATTTTCCTATATATATTAAACTGAAATTAGGGTTTTAAGTGTGTAACTTTGTATAATATTAGGGAGACGAACCCTAGTCATTCCAGCGGCTTTTAAGGTCATTTTTAGGGCCTCAAAACCCTATTGTAACTACCTTTTATCCATGTTTTAATCAAGTAAGATTATTTATCATTAATCATTCAATATGTCTATGTGTTGTGTGACTGATCTATGTTCTTGCTTTATCTTTAACATGCTAGGCTAAACCTTCCTTTGTATTTACTTATGATTGCATGAAACTTAGGTTGTAGATCCTTTTAAGGTTGCTTCTCGTTGATGGATGTGCACGTTAGGCTTTAGAAAACTAGCCATAAGATATTAAATTGGCATACACGTCTAGGGAAACACGAGTGTGTAGAAAGGATACAATCGGTAACAGTCTTCATACTACCTTAACCCTAATATGGTTGATCCCTCTTAAGTTATTTCACATGCATTTAATATACTCTCAGGGGCCTTGTAATAGTCTTCATACTACCTTACTCGTGCGTTGCCCTAACGGAATATTAAATAGACGGCGGGTTTGTGTAATCCGTTCATGACCTAGGAAATAATTACACAGATCATCACAAGTATGACAAGGCAATAGATCTAAGAGAAGCAATCTGAGGAGTAGTGCATGATTAGGTAAATACATCTTTTTATCATAAAGTTATCACCAGTAGTATAGATTATAATTAGTTTAATTATTAGTTAATCAAACCAACCTCTCAAACCATTGATTTACCTGCTTTCTATAAAATATAAAAACACAAAAAGAATCTTCTCTCAACCCTTTAGAATTCTGTTAGACCGTGTTCGAGCCTTCCCAATCTATTCCCCTAGAGAACGATAACAACCCCTGAGTCTTTCCTATACTACACTGCAATGACTAGGTACACTGCCTAGGGGATTGTAAAACTTCATGTGAAGTCTTCGCAACCCTCACATCAATTTTTTGGCGCCGTTTTCGGGGAATAGTTAGGTTTCGATCATTGTTTAACTTAGTTCTACTCGCTTGATTCCTAACAAGTGAGAATTTTAATTCCAGTACATTAGCTTTCTTGTAGTCTATCTTTTCTTTGTGTTATTTGTTTCGTAATCCATTCTCGTCAAACACCATGGGAGACGCAAATCCTATCCGCACTCTTTGAGATTACTCCAAACCTATCCATGAAGGCTACAAGAATACCATTGAACTCCCCATAGGGAACAATGTGGTACCTCTTCGATCCGACACCATCCGGTTGGTGCAAAACGGATGCTCATTTCATGGACTTCGGTCCGAGGATTCAAACCAACACCTCAAGGATTTCTTAAAACTTGTGGACTCACTTGACCTTGATGGTGAGAATAGGGAAAGAACGCGTCTGCGTTTATTTTAATTTTCCCTTTGCGATCAAGCTAGCAACTTGCTTGAACGTCTTCCAGCCGGATCCATCACCACATGGGTGGATCTTACTACTTGTTTCCTTGCTCAATTCTTTCCACCGAAAAAGACCGCAAAACTCCGCTATGATATCCTGATGTTCCAACAATATCATGGAGAATCTCTCTCAGAAGCATGAACTCGTTTCAAGGACTTACTCTAAAAAGTCCCTCATCATGGCATCGATCGTTGGCTTCAAATTCAAATTTTTTATGATCATGTCTCCTTTCATCTTAAGTGCGAGATTGACCGTGCCGCCGGCCGGAAACTCCGCAATAAGAATGCTGACGAGTCTTGGGAAATCATTGAGCACCTCGCCCTCTATGACCATGAGGGCTGGAATGACTCAAAAGAATTCTTTAAACTGGTCAAGGATATCTCTACACCTCTAACCACCTTAAAAACACCTGACCAAAGACTTCTGGAGCTCGAAGACCGATTAACTTCTTACTAAAAGGGGTGCGACCGACACCGAGACCTAGCTCAACTCACATCCCTCAAGCTTATGCAAAAGCGGTTTATTCAAACCCCCACTCGTAAAACCAAAATAGGCCACCAAAGTAGAACTCCTTTACTTTTTATGAACATACCGGTCCAAACCCTCAGCCCCAGGTGTTAGGAACCACTTTCGAGGCTCGTTTACAGGACTACATGGCAGCACACACCGAAAGGATGGAAAGATTTGAGAATGCCATTTTTAAACAACGAGAGGAGATCAATGATAGGATGGCTGAAATGTTCGGACTTCTTAAGAAACTCACAACCAGCAGGGATCCCGAAAAAGTGTTCATTAGAGAAGAGGCTAAATCCCCCGTTACTAAGAACGTAAATTCTATATCTCTCGCCAGAGAAGAAGAAGAAAGGAATGACAATGATGATATGGCAGCTGACAACGACATTAATAGGACACATACGGAGATGCTTATAAAGGAAGCCGAGAAGGAGACTAAAGCTGAAAATGGAACAAAAAATAAACCAATCAAAAGAGCTAAAAGAGAAGAAACAGCGGAGGCATCCAACTCTCAGCCCGTAGGGTATTACCTGAAACATAGGATCAATGAAAAACTAATCGAAGGACTTGTTGATAATCATAGGTTCAATGACTCTTTGTCAGGAATCCGAGTTGGAAAAGTAATAGGAAAAACCTATAATTTGCTACCTAAGGGGCTTGTTTATGAAGAAATCCTTAGAAAAAAGATAACAAGGAAGGAAAACATTGGAGGAAATTTTGAAAAACCCTGTAACATAGGAGGCCTGAAATGCATGAACGCCCTAGTAGACCAAGGATCCGACGTTAACGTCATGCCCCTCTCTACCTACATGAAACTAACCAACAAAAGGCATGTTGAGACCGACATTAGACTCTCCCTAGCTAGCCATGAAGCAGGAGGATTATAGGTGGAATATTTTGATATATTCCCAACTCAGAGCGAGCTTGCATATCACAAATATCTCATGTATGGCCCCATCCCTTCAATATTTCTGAGAAACCCCATCATTACGGAAGGATGTCCATCAAACCTTAAAATACCATGCAAAATTGGACATGTGCATGTGGAGAAAGCCTACATTGATCTTAAATCCCTTCTAAATATCATGACCCAAATGATGTATAATTGGATCATGAGAAAAAAACTTGACCCTAGGGAAATTACTAAGATATAGTAGTTAGCAATTTATTACGGGAAGGATTAAGGAAAATGCAAGTTTTTCGAGAGAATAATTCACTTATGTCATGGACTGCATGATTGTCGAAGATATTAGCTCAATCATTGACCCTTGGCTGTCACAAGTAGTACTAGGAAAACCCTTTATTGAAATATCCAACATGACTCATGACCCACCCAAAAGAGTAGTGAGGTTCACAAACGGGACCAATGAAATTGCCTATAAAAGGCCCCATAAGATAGAACGGTACAACTCATTATCAGACTTAGAAAAAGAGCACACGAAGTCGCCTACTTAGAAGGAAGAGGATAAGAGAAGAGGAGTGGAGTACGTGATGAGCAAAATATTAAGGTTTTACAAAGAATGTTTAGAACTTGGACCCAAATATGTGACTGGAATGGATGATGAAGGAGAAGTCACGTAAGGTCGTATGACTTCGAGTCTAGCTACAAGACTCATAAATAAAGAAAAGCGTTTCTTGAAAGGCAACCCAATGTTTACTTTTCCCGCACTTAGGAGTGTCGTGTGTTTTAATTCTTTTCATTTATTCTTTTGTGTTTGAATGAATGTTGTAATCATGCTTTGTTTTGTTTATAACTTCGTCTTATTTGCAATCAAAGGTATTTTGCAATAAAATAAGTATAGGGGAATATATCCGGTTTTTAAGAACCAATTCAAACATTTAAAATGAATTGTTTAGATTAATCCGCGTCATTTTCGAGTCATATGATTGTAATGATTAATTCTAGGTTTTTATGTAGTGCTTTCTTCAGATTTAACTAACAAAATTACGTGCAGGAAATTTTTCAATAAAAACGAAGAAGAATTTTTCACAGTGCCTCGAGAAGGCTTCAGGATTAACACCCGACAGCGTCGCGTCTCTAGCAATGTAAAAATTCGAATTTTTTCAAGTATTTTTGAAAAATAGAATGTGCAATATTTAAAATTTGTAATTCTTTTATAAACCTGCATAAACCTATGATTACATCATTACTCTCATCCTATCTTTACTGCTTTCATAGAGTCAAAGCCCTAAACTCTCATTGTATTTATATCTATCCCGCTAATTTTATGCTTGGTGTAGTTGTCTTTATCTTTGATTACAGGTTATATTTGATGAGAAGAAGCTTGAAAGTTCTTAGGAAGTTTCATTAGACGATTCTTAGAGGACGATTTAATCAGTTATCGCAGGTTTCTTCTCCATTATTGAGCAAACCAGGAGAGTACTAGTTTCTTTTACTTGTTTTCTTTTCCCTTTATTCGTTTATACGGGTACTTCTATAGAACCTTGGGGACAATGTCTAACTTAAGTGTAGGGGGTATAAGCCTTAGAAACTATTCCTTCAATTGCCATTTGCTTGTTCCTTAGAATGATGGGTAATATATCGAAACATAGCATAGACGGTAATTTTGACCAAATTTTAAAATTTTTTATGGGAACATACCGGCGAAAACAAGTATTAATAGCGTTTTGGAATAGGAATGTGTATGACTAGCACAAAAACCCTCAAAATTCTACCCCAAAAATATGATGTTTACCTTTAGATCTTTAGAAATTTGGGTATCCATTATTGATACCCAAGATAATTTGTACCTTTAGCTTTCTTGAGTTAAGGTTCAAATGCAGTCATATGTGTCTATTCTGTCGTTACGGATGTGTACGTATGGTCTTTGTCGCCTTTTCTGGAGCATTGGTATTGGTATTAAATTATATGAGTGTACCGGTAGTATATTAAATTCTAGAACTTGTTTTTGTGATGCATCCCGAGACCGCATAGTAAGTATTAGGATTTGCTAGAAAAGAGGCACTAGGATTAACCTATATTTTAATCCTGTAATTGGTTATTACTGGTCACACCAATATCTAAACTACCCTAGTACAACCCTTCGAGCCTATCCTTTTTCATGGTTCTCGTAATTTTCTGGTTAAGCCGGACTATTAATGAAGAGCATTGTCACCCTTAAACCAATTGTTACACCCAAATTGCCTTAGCCTACCTTATATGTATTCACATTTAGTACATTATTGTTTTAACCCAAGTTAATTATTGAGTACACAGTTGCTAAGTCTTTATCCTTGTAAATACTATTTTGGGACGATTGGGATTCATGGTAGTATTCATCTTATGAAGAATTGGGGAAGAAGTAATTTATTACCCCCAATAGAGCTCAATAAGCTCCATGTTATTTTGATCCACCTCAAATCGAGTCATTAGTTAGATTGTAAATAATCGAGTATGTAAAAGCTCAAGTATATGGGTGTATCTATAAACCCCCATGATGTATTATATGTTTAAGCAATGGCAGGGCAAAAGTGTATAAAAAATGTATATAAAAAAGTGTGAAAAAATTGTACGGGTTGCCATTTGCTTATGTCTATGTTTATATTAGAGTAAAAAAAAAAGAGATTGGTGTAGAGTTTGGTAGAGTTTGTATATTTTATCTGAGTCTTTGGCTTAGCAACCAAACCAACGTGTATTCTTATAAATAATTAGCTAACCCTTCCACTCCAAATTCACCCAAAGTCACCACCCAATATGTATCCTATCTGTTTCCTTTTTTGTTAATGTTATCTTACACCTACACCCCACAACCCTTTAAAAGGCCTCTTAGATAGTAATGAATAATGTTGCGCTAGGGTTGGGAGGTTTGATCCTTTACCAAGCCTATGTTAATTTATATGCTAGACAGGTAATGAGTTGTGGATTTTTGTTTCCCTTTATGTTATAATTTTATTATACTCCCGCAGTGAAAGATGAGAATCCCAAACAACTTTCTGTGAGGTGCTATAATTTATACTTTTTTGTGCTTTTAATTATGAGGTCTAGAAGGTTGTGATGTAAAATGCTTTTAAAGAGTAGGTTAAATGACCCTCATATTTCTATTGTCTAGGTAGAAAAGCCTATTTACTTGAGGACAAGAAAATCCCAAGTGTAGGGGTATTTGATGAGGTGTCATTTCATACACTATTTCGGAGTCATTTACCTTCCTAAATCTTGAATATCAGTGCCTTGATTACGTTTGCTTATCATTTGTTTTAGGTTTTTAGATCTTGGATGGCTTTTGGAGGGAAATACACGTGAGTGGGGCTCTTTAGAGATGAAAACAGACAAGATTACGGAACTACACCATATCTCTTGAAGACTTTTGCAAACAGTAGCTGGAGACGACGTCGCAGGCATAAAGTGATGCCGTCATGATCTATATAGTGACGGCGTTAGGAATTTGGCGACGGCGTCAGGATGTTGCCGACTTAAAGAGGATCTAGAATCGTCTATGTGGCGACGGCGTTAGAATTACAAAGCGACGCCGTCTCGTCGATATCTCTAAAAATATAAATCCGTTTTTAGGGTTTTAGGGTGTAACTTTGGGATAACTTTGTATAAACCTAGGGAGACGAACCCTAGTCGTTTTAGGAGCTTTATAGGTCATTTTTAGGGCCTCAAAACCCTATTGTACTACCTTGAATCCATGTTTTAATTAAGTAAGGTTATTTATCATTAATCATTTAATATGTCTATGTTTTGTTTTATTAATTTATCTTCTTTATTTCTTTATAACATGCGAGGATAAACCCTCCTTTGTATTTATCTATGATTGCATGAAACTTAGGTTGTAGATCCTTTTGATGTTGCTTCTTGTTAGGAATAAAAGGCTTCTTAACAGTTAATACTGCTGGTTCAAGTTACTGCTGCTAGTTATGGAAGTTACTACTGCTGGTTATAGTTTCTATTGCTGATGAAGACTGTAGGAAATATTCTAAGTCATTACTACCGCTAGTTGTAAAGTTACTACTGCTAGAAGAATTTTTGCTGTTAGTTATAAGTTAGTACTGTTAGTTATATGTTAGTACTGCTAATGTGATAAGAATGAGATATTTTAGGAAAAGATATGTATGTATAGAAAACACGTTGTAAGCCCATTAGGGTTCCTTGGTGTATATAAGGATACCCTTAGGGCATGTAGGTTAGTATCTCAATAGCATCTCAATATCTCATCATCATCTATCATCTAGAATCTTTTTGTTTAGCTTTTAGGTTTTGTATATACTTACACTATTAAGAGTGTTCATATTAATATATTGAGGCTGAAGTTTGGTATCATACAATCTTGTTTGTTACTATTTTATTGCTTATTCTTCTTAATATCATAGACTAGATTCCGTATAGTCTTTGATATATTCAATCAAAGTTTCTACTATAGTTGTCTTGGATTTATTCAATACAACTTAAGTCTTTTACAGATAACAAGATCTATTTAAGTTGGGATCAACTAAAGTGGTTTTTATCTTTTTTTATTTTATTAAAGCATTGTTACGAGAAAACTTTGAATAAGAAGAAACAATCTACACATACCAGATCTATTTGTTTGTGAAAACATGGAGGTGATATCTTCACCAATGGTTGCTGCTGTAAAACTTCTAGTGCTCAATCAAGGTGATTTTGAGCTTTGGAAAATAAGGATAGAATAGTATTTCCTAATGACAGATTATGCTCTTTAGGAAGTAATAGTAAATGGAGACTCACCTACACCAAAGAGAACTATTAATGATGTTGAGCAAACATATCCTCCTACAACTGTAGAGGAAAAGTTAGCAAGGAAGAATGAGTTAAAGGCAAGAGGTACATTGTTAATGGCTCTTCCAAATGAACATTAACTAAAGTTTAATACCTACAAATGTGCCAAGACTCTAATGGAAGCTATAGAGAAAAAGGTTTAGAGGTAATAAGGAGTCAAAGAAAACTCAGAAGACACTTCTAAAGCAACAATATGATTTCAATGGATCAAGCTCAGAAGGACTTGATCAAACCTATGATAGGCTTCAAAAGATTATCAGTCAGCTAGAGATTCTAGGTGAAACTATTTCTCAAGAAGATATGAATCTGAAGTTTTTAAGAAGTCTCCCATCAGAATGGAAGACTCATACTTTGATTTGGAGGAACAAACCTGATTTAGATACCTTGAGAATGGATGACCTATACAACAATCTAAAGATTTATGAAACTGAAGTTAAAGGGTCATCAACCTCAAACCAAAATTCACAAAATGTGGCTTTTGTATCTTCTAATAACTCTGGCAGTTCTAATCAAACACATGGTTCTAACTCTGCCAATACTGATAGTATGAGTGATGTTGTGATCTATTCTTTATTTGCAAACCAATCCAACAGTTCACAATTAAATGATGAGGACTTACAACAAATTGATGCTAATGACTTAGTAAAGATAGATCTACAAGTGGCAGATGGCTATGCACCATCATCCCCCTTGACCAAGAGAGCTAGTAGATGCCCCTATATTAGATTGTGAAGGAAGAATTAGTGCCAATGGTTTTGAGACCATACGGTTTAACAAATCAAAGGTGGAATACTATAACTATCATAAAAGGGGCCACTTTGCAAGGGAGTTATAACAACCCAAGAATTTTCATCAACCTTTTACTATTATCATATAATTATACGGGGAAATTTTTCGCTTTATTACATTACTTCATTGTCAATATCTCAGTATGTCATGTAACTTACATAACAACAGTAGACGAGATCACGCCTAACCTATCTATGGCAATCCTTGTGTCTTATATATGTAAGCAATTATCATAAAATGTCAAAGTCAATATCTTATTTCCTTATTACAAAGTACATTATTCCTATAATTTACCATTCGCAATGTTATAATCAAAAATGGCTTTAAACCGTTATGTATTACATCTAAACCCTAATTCTATAAAAGTTAATAATTTCTAAAAGAGAATGTACAAGCTACTAAAGCATGGTACAAGTAAACTTTAAATCTATCATTATGAATATACATTCCTCACAAGAAAGGTACAAGTCTTCAAAGCTCAATATACAAGCATTAATGCATGATATCTAAAATAGCGTTTACCTTTCCGTTTTACCTCTATTTCTTCTCACCACTCAGTGCTCAGCTACTACCACTCATTATACAATGTATAAACCCTAAATATTCTATTCATAAGCTTTCATACACATTTACAATCAAAAACCCTAATTCAAAAGTCAGAACCACAACCCAAGCAAAATAGTAAATCATGACCGTTTTTTGGTTTTTTATCCATCCTAAACCCTAAACCAACACTCAAATAAGTTGAAATAACTTATTTTACAATCATATCAATCCTATTCAATCATTATTTCATCATTACTTCATCATTTTACTTCACTTGTTAAGATTGTGATAAGGTCGTCAACTTTCATTTTACTTCACTTCATCATCATTTTACTTCACTATATCAACGAGCCCTAGTTTACTATTATTTTACTATATCAACATTCCCCGGTTAAGATTGTGATAAGGTCGTCAGCTTTCATTTCAGAATAATTATTACATCTACCTATCAGGTGAGATTCATAGCCTCGCATTTTCAATCTTTTGAATGTTTTATAAACCCGCGAGGGGGATACATGCTCAATTGTTTTTTTATTTTATACATAGTCTTAAAACCGTTATTGTGGATTCATACCATACGCCTTTACTTATTTTACATGTTTTATAAACCCGCGAGGGGGATACATGCTTGTTACAAACTCTTTTACATACTCATTTATCTTATAACAATGTGATTGTTTTTCAATGACTTAGTGAAGTTCATAACCTCGCCTTTACTCATTTTACATATTTTATAAACCCGCGAGGGGGATACATGCTTGTTACAAACTCTTTTACATACTCATTTATCTTATAACAATGTGAATACTTTCAAAGGACTTTTTATATGCTATAATACAAGGAATATCAAGTGTTTTTACAAGGTTATATGCTATCCTGATACACTATTTACAGTTAACTGTCTAGTTCATTTTGCCAAAAGTCCCTCATTATCATGGACCATTATTACTTTCGGGTGAACAGCAAATATGGTGGATAGATCTATCGGGATTGTCGAATCCTGTTTGTGGTTAGCACGGTATAGGTAACCAAAACATACTAGATTTGAATTTCATAGACGAGGGCTTTATCTCTTTATCATTTATCACATCATTTTGGGTTTAATATATTCATGTAGTTTGTGTGCCATGAGATTAGACCCTGGACTATTCTATACAAGACAAGACCAAATCAGACTAAACAAGACAATAACGCAGTAATACAACTTCTACTATGTTTAATTGCATTTCGTTGCAATTATTACATATTAACGGGTAGATTATAAGTGACCCTTATGTAACATAACCATAAACATTTTCATAATATTGTGTTTGTTCAATTATTTTCTCTATGATATGTTATTTCAGAAACTGTTTATAAAACCTATGAATTTCACCTCAACACTTTGTGTTGACTTTTTAGCAGTTTATCTAGTTAATTGAAAAGTTGCGGCTCGAAGTGGAATGGACTCAAAGATGGGTAAACTGTTATCATTCAAATCATTATGTTTTTAGATTTGGGATACTGCATTTTGTTAAAAACTCTCTGAATATAATGAATGATAACCTTATTTTTCTATACAAAGTCTCTTTTAAAGTTGTTTTTATGATTTGTTTGTTGTATCCCAGGAAGTAAGTACCCATATTTTTTACGCCTGCTATATTGTAAATTAATGGGGGTGTTACAGATTGGTATCAGCGCCATGGTTATTGAGATACTAGGTACTCGTGCTACTACATTCCGATACATAGTATGTAAAGATACTTTCTAATCATACTATTATATATAAATAACTTATGTTATTTACCAAATTAGTTGTTATTTAGAACGATATCTTCTCCCAATCGCTCTTATACTTTCGATTATCGGGATGCTTTTTTCCCTATAAATATTCTTAACTAATACTTTGTCTCATCGGATTATTTCACAGCTTCAGCATGGAACAATTCTTTTAACTCTTCTGATAACTCTAAGATAATATTATTTCACCAGTATTCTCATCTTCTACAATATCCTTGTTTGAAGGACGTATTAAGATTTTATGATAATGAATTACCTATTGTCTATCATCAAATCCTATTACCCACAGCTATTTTAACTCTATCTCCGCTATTACCTCCATCACTACTATTTAATCCTCGATATTTTTCTCTATTCCTGAAGAATTTACCACCTAAGATGCGAATCCATTCCCTCATCTTCTTCCTACAACTACGTTTTAAACTATTCAGTCGGAATCAAATCATGTGATTTAGTATACCATCTTCCTCAGTTTATACTTCCTACCCCCCCCTTACCCTACCTCAGATATGTAAAATAGGAAATGTCCATTTAAGAAGTATCTGAAAACATCATAGGGACTAAATCGAAGATATTTTGAATTATTAGTTGTACTCTATCTTCACACATCGAGACAATGAGGAAGGACGTAGTGATAGAATGATCATACGAAGGAATAGTAACGAAACCTAAAGATAGAACTTAAGGAAAATCCATACTCAGATTATTATACTTCAAAAGATAGCAGTTAGGGCAAAAAGGAATAGATTGCTTGTTGCTCACTACAGATTTTCCATTTCTTGAACGGAAATCATTGAGAAAATCAAGCTCGTACCCAACAAATCCGGAAGATTTTAGTGATGTATATACCAACTTCAAAATCATAAACTCTTTTAAAACTTGTTATAGCTTTATCCTAAGCCACGGGATATGTTGGTATAAATAAAATGCTTGTTCAATCTTGACTTATGTACAGTCGAAATGCAAGTTATTGATTAAGGCAATCCCGTTTCATACCTTTTTTTTCCATCTTATCTCTCTGTCATCATCATTTCACCATTTGCTATTTTTTCCGTTTCTTTTTCATAAACCTCTAAAGTGCTTAAAAATTTAAAAAATAGATCTTCCTTAAGCATTTTAATGCATCACATTTACTTTTATTTACGTTTCTCAATACTTATGATATCATTCTTACTTAGTATCTTATTTTGTTGATAGAATGCCTCCCAAAAGGACGTAACATCTGAAACACCAGTCATAACTTTAGATGCATCACTGGGTAATGATTAATGATGGCTTCTCCTCAGCTCTGAATGCACAGCTGTGCCTTGGCAACTTCTGAAAAAATTCCAATTGGAACACTGAACCCAGAGAAGAGAAAATTCCATGTAGCAAAAAGAGGAAACTTCAAAGATTCATAAATGTAAACTTTCTACTTTCACTGGCCACAGAGGGAGTGTGACCCTCATTCGCTGGTTTGAACGTACTGAGTTAGTGTTTTCTCATAGCAAGTGTACCAAGGAAGACAGAGTGACATTTGCTACTGGTACTTTAACTGATGATGCCTTGTCCTGGTGGAATGTACATACCCAGCCTATAGGAATAGAGCACGCTAATCAAATCACCTGGACTGAGTTAAAAAGGCTTCTGCAAACAAGAATTGTCCTCGAACTTTTGGTAGATCAGAAATGGAAGAATGAAATTTATGGTATAACTGTAACATGAAGTGATCTCAAGACTTTTAGTAGACGATTCCAAGAAATTGACAATCTTATGTCCAAACATTGGTGTCGAATTCTGTGAAACTTATGGAAGCTTTTCATCGGGGGACTACCGCAAAGCACTTGAAGGAAACAGTTAATGCGCCTCGAAAGCCTAAAAATTTGGAGGAAGACTCACATTATTTCCAGAGGTTAATGGGTTCAAATTAATAAAGCGTGATTCCGTGCAAGGAAAACCAATGATCACAATCGAAACTTGAGGATAAGGGAACATCGTCAAAAAACAACAACTATCAGAATAATACAACAATAAACTAACGTAATGTGGATTATCACCGACAGCATTAATAGAAGTACAAGAAACCTACAAGGTTATACTGCCACCAACGGATATACTAGAAACCGTCCTTTGTGTGAAAGATGCACCCTACATCACATAGGTCCTTGTAAATAAATGTCAAGTGCCGAACTTGCAACAGAGTAGGTCATCTGACCAAGAACTGCAGAAACAAAACCATTATAACAATTTACAAATGGTATCCGTTAATTGTAATGCCTGTGGGAAAGAGAAAGGACATTTGCGGAATCAGTGCTCAAAGCAAAAAACAGGGCACAGGTAAAGCATTACTAGAGATGAGTTGCTTTTGTTAACTTTTGGTTTTTACCTAGAAAGACTCTTGAGGATATTCAACTCTCATCAGGGTATTTCTTCAATCTAAAAACCCAATCATCAATCTCGTTAGTCTGTTCCTTTTATCCTACTTCAGTTATTCAGCATAAGTATCAACTCTTTTTCATAGTTATGTTCGTATTTGTAATATGTTATCCATGAAATTATTAAAGTTGTAATTCCGTTACATCTTGTTATCTGGTGGTATCAAAACTCGTCAAATCTATCATGTTTAACTCTTAATACTCTCCTCATACCTTTGAAACATAAATTATCATCCTCGATTATATGGGAGTCAGTACAATCAACATCTCAATATTATCTAACAAATCATGATCATATCATTTTCTACACATTACCATATCGGTTTTTATGCTTAAGTAAGACGAATTTATATGTTCATCTTATTGAAAAGGATTTAGGTCCTTTTGTTTTGAATAAGGAAATTATAAATCTCCGAACTATGAATTTATAAATTCTCAGTTACAAGGAGTTGAACGCTTCTTTTTGTAAGTGACTAATTATAAAATAAATAGGCTTCAAGTAATCTTAACATATTACAACAAGTTTCGTTTCAATCCGTTGTAACAAATTACTTTCCTTTTCTTCTTTAAACATTATATTATTACCTTCATTATCTGTTCATTTCAAAATTATTGTATCTACGATGATTAGCTAACTCTTATTACATATTCACCAATCGTTCCTGACATCACTCATTCCATGAATCTCCATATTCTAAATTTTTATATTATATTCTGCATCGTAATTTAACAAGGAAATACACGAGAATCTATGCAATGTCAAATGTTTCATACCACTAGGTATGAAATTTTGACATTGATTGTGATTGCATTCTTATGTGATGTTGACTTTAAGGTTATTGAATAATGATTTCTTTTCGATTTCTGAGGTGGCGTCAACGTATTTCATCCAACCCAAGTTCTATCAGGACTCTGGGAGATATTCTATTTTCTATCAACAGAGTGTGGCTTGGAAAATAAGTAGACGTGTGAAATGGAAGGTAATTTTAATTATGGTTAGTACATACTTACTAAATGCATCACACACGTGAACCTTGTATACCTTGATTTGCTAACTCTTATAAGTCAATACCCAGTACCTATCTTCTAAACAATACCACTATTACTTTTAACTAAATCTCGGGATGAGATTTCTGTAAGGGTAGAGACTTTAACAACCAAGAATTTTCATCAACATATTTTACTTTTATCACAATTATTCGGGAAAATTTTCCCTGTATTACATTTATTGCATTGTAATATATCATTGTATGTCATGTAATTACATAATCTACAGTCGACGTGCTCACGCAACCTATCTATGGCAATACTGTCTTCCATACTACTGCTCAGCAATTATTCATCAAAATGTCTAGTCTATATACTTAATTACTTATTTCAAAGTACCAATTATTCTATAATTACCATTCGCCTACGTTATATTAAAATGGGCTTTTTACCGTTTATCGTATAACCTGTCTAAACCTTATTCTATATCAGATTAATATCTAAGAGAAACCTGTACAAGCTTCTAAAGCATACGGTACAAGTAATATAACATATTCATATGAAGTATACATTCCCTCCAAAGAAATGGTACAGTCTTTCAAATGCTCAATATACAATTTCTTACTGCCTACGATAGCTTATATATTAGCCGTTCTACCTCACGTTTTATCTACTAATTTCTTCACCACCATCTGTGCAAGCTACTTTACACTCAATATACAATGTGTAAACACCTTAATATATTTCTTATTCCATAAGTTTCATACATATTTTACACTCAAAACCAAATTCAAAGTAAGTCAAGTACAAGTTTTCAAAGCTTAATGTACAAGTCATTAATGCATGACATCTAAAATAGCCGTTTTACCTCAGTTTTCATTCTAATTTCTTCACCATCACTTATGTACAAGCTACTACACTCAATATACAATGTGTAAACCCTAATTATTATATTAATAAACTTTCATACACATTTTTACACTCAAAACCCTAATTCAAACCTCAGAAACCCTAAATCAAGCTAGTTTCCAAACCATAACCCGTTTCTTGATTTTTATCCAGTGTAAACCCAAACCAACACTCAAATAAGTTGTAATAACTTAAATTACAACATTATAAATCCTATTCAATCATCATTTCATCATTTCATTACCATTATACACGAATTAAAACCAAGAAACCCTAATTGTGCCCTAAATGGAACATTCAACCCGTTTATTCATTTTTACCTATTTTAAATCCAAACCACCTATGGATTCTTGCTAATAACACTTAATATGAGTCTTGTGGACATTTATCAATCATTAAATTAGCAATGTACAAGAATTGGAAGCTTGAAAACCCTAAATAAACCTATACGTGCCCTAAAATGACCCGCAACCTTGTTAACTCATTTTCGACCCATTTTAACCCAAACTACTTATCAAACCTTGATTATAAACCTTAATACAAGACCTAAGGTCAGTAATCTATCATTCCTAATCAAGTACATTCGAATTACAAGCCTAGAAACTCAAAGAAAACCCTAACCGAACCTTTTGGACCCGCGACCCATTTTCCTTCAAATTTGACCCATTTAATCACCAACCATGTGCAAAGTAGCTCCATGACAAGCACCTCTCTTCCTTAAGCAGCTTACTAAGCTCCTTATACCTTTTCTTGGTCAAAAATCAGACACCAGACTCTTCTTTTTACCTTATGGTAGCCGCAGGCTCACAAACACCTCAAAAATCACATTCATTTTATAATCCTTTCTCACCCACTTCATAGGCTCCCAACCTCAGCCCATAGCATAGTAGATAGATGGTACACATGTTCAACATCAGACCTTGAAGCTTGCTTAGCACCCTTGGTGATTTCAAGTATAAATAGGACCTCATATCCTCCATTCCAACTTGCACCCACCTTCTCCTTCTATAACCCAAGTGATCAACTATTCTCTGCTCCATTTGATCCTAGGATCATCTAAGAAGATTAATCAAGCGAAGCTTTGAAGCCTTGAAGCCCCAGAGTCGTTATTCTAGGCGTACGAAGCTAAAAGTCCCGATTTTGACTCGTTTTCAAGCTATAAGCTCAAACCCAGGTTCTGGATGTTCTACTTCTGCTCCTACACTCTTATAATATTCATATGATCATACATAAACTCTTGTTAAAGTTTCATAACTCAATTCATGCTCATTTTCCGTTTTGATCCAAAACCGTACACCCGAAACCCCAATTTCATGTTTTTCTTAAAACTAGATGTTATAATGGTTAAATAATGTTATAATCTATCCTAGTATGCTTAACTAATGTTAAAATAACCACTTTATTGATTAATGATGGAATTTGAACATAAAACCCACGCATTTACGTTTTGAAACCCTAATTTGACATGTTTTGCTTCCTAGCTTAACGAATCATTATTTTAAACTTGAGTTGCGTTAAATCTTCATATTTTAGTTTATTATAACTTATAAATATCTTTTGAAATGTTAAAATAAGCTTGCATGGCAATTTGGACATGTTTTGTAATTATAATCCATGCAAGGGGTATATATCGTAAATTTTCCAGAAACTTATAACTAAAGGACTAAGTGTCAATTTTCCAGAGTCATACTATAGGGGTCTTTATGTCACTTTTCAATACTCTAAGGTTTACTGTTTTATCTTTCAAAGTTGAAGGGACAAATGTCGTACACTAAGAGTGCAAAACTCCAAGGGCCTAATTGCAATTTCCAAACCCCAAGGGTCTAATATGTAACATTTCGGAAAAGTGTAAAGTCATATTTAAAACTTTACCAGATCATACTTTAATTAACGCTTTTCATGCTTAACATTTCCAAATATTGAATAAAACTCTTAAAACCGATTATATCAATCACAATACTAGGGAGCTTCATATTAAGGAATTTCATCTTGGTATTACGTTCTGACTGAGTTGTTGGGTTTACGATTTAAAGTGCCTTGGCTCCTCAAATGTTTACTGAATGACTTCTGAATTATGATGGCCCGAACGGTTGATCACATAATTCCAACTCTTCAATCAAACTCTTACTCTTAAACCAAAGTTCTAAAGTACAATCTTCCTAAGACTTGACATATTCTACTCAGGTTGTGTGACATGGCTGGATGTTACTATTATTTTACTATATCAACATCCGGTTAAGATTGTGATAACGTCGTCAGCTTTCATTTCAGAATAATTACTAATCTACCTATCAGGTGAGATTAATTAGCTCGCATTTTCAATCTTTTGAATGTTTTATAAACCCGCGAGGGGGATACATGCTCAATTGTTTTTAATATATACAAGTACTTAAAACCGATATTGTGAGATTCATAACCTCGCCTTTACTTATTTTACATGTTTTATAAACCCGCGAGGGGGATACATGCTTGTTACAAACTCTTTTACATACTCATTTATCTTATAACAATGTGATTACTTTTCAAAGACTTAGTGAGATTCATAACCTCGCCTTTACTTATTTTACATGTTTTATAAACCCGCGAGGGGGATACATGCTTGTTACAAACTCTTTTACATACTCGTTTATCTTATAACAATCGTATTACTTTCAAAGACTTATACATGCTTAAACCAGGAATACAAGTGTTTACAAGTTATATGCTATCCTGATCACTATTACAGTTACTGTTCTAAGTACTTTATTGACCAAAAAGTCCCTCATTATCTTGGTCATTAACACTTATCGTGGGTGAACGCAAATATTGTAGATAGATCTATCGGGATTGACGAATCCTGTTTGTGTTAGCCGGATAGGTAACCAAACACACTATATTTGAATTTCATAGGCGAGGGCCATTATCTCTTTATATATATCACATCATTTTGGGTATATATATATACACTAGTCAGTTTGTGTGCCATGAGCTTAGACTAGACTATACTATACCAGACAAGACCAAACAGACCAAACAAGACAATAACGCAGTAATACAGTGTACTATGATAATTGCATTCGTTGCAATTATTACAAATAACGGGTATATAATAACGTGACCCAAGAACATAACCATACCATTTTCATAATAATTGTGTTTGTACAATTATTACACTATGACTTGTATTCAAACTGTTTATCAAACCTATGAATTTCACTCAACCTTTGTGTTGACTTTTTAGCATGTTTATCTCAGGTAATTGAGCAAGTTGCGGCACGAAGTGGCATGGACTCAAAGATGGTTAAACTGTTATCATTCAAACATAATGTTTTAGATTTTGGGACCTGCATTTTGTAAAAACTCTGATTATAATGAATGATAACTAAATTTTTCCAACAACGTCTCTTTTAAAGTTGTTTTCTATGATTATGATTGTTGTATCCATGAAGTAATACCCCATATTTTCTTCCGCTGCTATATTGTAAAAATGGGGGTGTTACAAGAGTGCAGGGCTCCAAGGGAGAACTGGAACAGAGAACCTATAAGGAGGAATGTGACAGTGGAAATAATAGAGACAAAAGCTTTGGTGGCTCAAGATGGACTTGGTTATGACTGGAGTGACCAGGCTAGAGAAGGACCTATAAACTTTGCACTTATGACATACATCTTCGGTTCTGTCAGTTCTTTCATGCTCAGATTTTGAGGTATTACTGTTCTAAAGCCTTGTTTAACATCTTATGAAAAAAAAACTCTCAAAGAACATTTATGATACCTGACAAAAGATTTAATAGTCTCAATTAATGTAGGAGCTTTAAAGCAGGTCTAGAATTGTAGAGCTTAGGACTACGAGTGTATTAAAAAGAATGGGTTGTTTAGGAAAAGTGTCATAAAGATTTAAAAACTTTGGATATTATGTTGATGAAGATGTGCACTAACAGGGTTAGAATGAAATTTGAAAAAGCTGAAAAAGGAATGAGTATTTAAAATAACTTAGAAAAAGTTTAAAAATTCATCTAAGAATCTAAGCAAACTATTAGAGATTTAAGTAAGTGATAAGTTCAAGACTGGTGTAGGGTATGATAGTCAAGTAGTTGATAGTCAAGTGTTTGATAGTCAGGTGAATGATAAGTACAAAACAAGTGAAGGGTATCATTCAGTCCTACCTCCCTATATTGGGAACTTCATGCCCCTTAAATCTGATTTGGTACTTGCTGATGAGGATGAATATGTTTTTAGTGAGTCAGTAACTAGTGTACCTAATGTTGCAACTAGTAAAGTTAAGACTAGTGAGTCCAAACCTAAGTCTGTTGGTGAACCACTTATTGAAGACTGGATATCTGACAATGAGGATGAGAATGAGATTGAGTTTAAGTCTAAATAGAGAAAACCTAGTTTTGCTAAAGTAGAATTTGTTAAATCTAATAAGCATGTAAAAATACCTAGGGAATCTGTTGACAAGGTAGAGAATAATAAGCAAGCTAAATAACCTAGGAAAAATAGTCAAAGTCCTAGAGGTAACAAGAGAAACTGGAATAATTTGACGACTCAAAAATTAGGAAGTAATTTTAAGTTTAAAAATAAAGCTTGTTATGTGTGTGGCAGTTTTAACCATTTAATCAAAGATTGTGATTTTTATGAAAAGAAAATGGTGGAAAAACCTATATGGAACAATGCTAGTAGGGTGAATCACCAAAATTCTCAAAGATTGACTCACCCTCATCTAAAAGGAAATTTTGTTCCAAAAGCAGTCTTAATGAAAACTGGCCATAAAACACTTAATACTGCTACGCAAAACTCTTCAAAAGCAGCAGTATCAGTTAATATTGCCAAACCATTTAATACTGCTTACCCAAGACCAACAGCAAACTATGCAAGGCCATCGTCAAATGTTTTTAATAGAGCACATTCACATGTTAGAAGGCCATTTAACAAGTTTACAACAGATAAGAATAATAAATTCAAAGAAAAAGTTAATACTGTTAAGGGAAATGTTACTACTGTTGGGCCAAAAGTAGTAGTAAGTGATAATAAGGGACATGAGGCTAATGCTGTTAAGGCCTCAGCATGTTAGGTTTGGAGACCAAAGCAAAAGGTTTTAGATCATGTTTCCAGACATAATGGTGCATCATTAAACTTTAAAAGATTTGACTATGTTGATGCATAAGGCAGATCCAAGTCTGTAATGGCTTGGGTCCCCAAGAGAGCCTGATTCTCTTACCTTTTGTGCAGGGCAATCCACAGCTAGAATTGCAGAGAAAAGAGTCATTAATAGTGGATGCTCTAGGCATATAACAGGAAATAAGTCCTACCTTTCAAATTATGAAGAAATTGATGAAGGATTTGTTGCCTTTGGAGGTAGTACCAAAGGAGGTAAAATCATAAGTAAAGGTAAAATCAGGACAGGTAAATTGGATTTTGAAGATGTGTACTTTGTTAAGGAGCTTAAGTTTAACCTTTTTAGTGTCTCACAAATGTGTGACAAGAAGAACAGTGTTCTTTTTACAAACACTGAATGTGTTGTTTTGTTTCCTGACTTTAAGCTGCTTGATGAAAATCAAGTCTTACTTAGAGTTCCCAGAAAGAACAACATGTACAGTGTTGACTTAAAGAATGTTGTTCCTTTAGGAGGTCTAACTTGTCTCTTTACAAAGACTACATTAGATGAATCTAATCTTTGGCATAGGAGGTTTGGGCATATAAATTTCAAAACTATGAACAAACTTGTGAAGGGAAATCTTGTAAGAGGTTTACCTTCTAAAATTTTTGAAAATGATCACACGTGTGTTGCTTGTCAGAAAGGAAAGCAACATAAAGCCTCTTGTAAGACCAAAACTGTGAGCTCTATCAACCAACCTTTACAGATGTTGCACATGGATTTATTTGGTCCAACTTTTGTAAAGAGTATAATGAAAAAGATGTACTACCTAGTTGTCACAGATGACTTTAGTAGATTTAGTTGGGTTTTGTTTTTAGCAACAAAGGATGAGACTAGTGGAATCCTTAAGGCTTTTATAACAAGAATAGAAAATCAAATAAATCACAGAGTTAAAATAATCAGATGTGACAATGGAACTGAATTTAAGAATAAGGAAATGAATCAGTTCTGTGAGAAGAAAGGGATTAAGAGAGAATTTAGTGTTGCTAGGACTCCATAACAAAATGGAGTAGCTGAAAGGAAAAACAGAACACTAATAGAGGCTGCTAGAACTATGCTAGCTGATTCAAAGTTACCTACTACCTTTTGGGCTGAGGTAGTTAATATTGCTTGTTATGTACAAAATAGGGTATTAGTAATTAAGCCTCACAACAAGACCCCTTATGAACTTTTTCTAGGTAGAAAACCTGCCTTAAGCTTCATGAGACCATTTGGGTATCCTGTTACTATTCTTAATACCTTAGACCACCTAGGTAAGTTTGATGGGAAGGTTGATGAGGGATTCTTTGTTGGATACTTTATGAATAGCAAGGCATTTAGAGTATTTAACAGTAGAACCAGGATAGTAGAAGAGAACATGCATATTACTTTTCTTGAAAATAAACCTACTATTGCAGGAAGTAGACCAGAATGGCTTTTTGATATTGATACACTGACAAAATGTATGAATTATAAGCCAGTTGTAAGGAATCAAACTAATGGTAATGCATGTACCAAAGAAAGTTTAGATGCAAGTCAAGCTGAGAAGAAGACAGTACCTAGTCATGAGTAAATATCGCTACCATTATGTACTCAAAATCTACCATTCTCTTCTAGTTTAAAGGAATCTCCTAATGCTGGATTCAAACCATCAGGGGAGGAGGAAAAGAAGGATGCTGAAGATCAAGAGGATAAAGATAGTGAAGTACCAAATACAGAGGAGCCAAGAGTTAGTCAAGAGAAGGATGAAAATGTTAACAGTACTAACATTATTAATATTGTTAGTTCAACTATTAATACTGCTAGCATAGTGGATAATGTTGTTGATGAGAATACAGTCTATGGATGTGCTGATGATCTAAATATGCCTAATTTGGAAGAGATTGACAATTCAGAAGATGATGAAGGTGTTGGTGCAAAGGCTGACATGAACAATTTGGATACATTCATGCCTGTTAGTCCTATTCCAACTACCAGAATTCACAAGGATCATCCATTTGAACAAATCATTAGAGATTGACATTCAGCACCTCAAACCAGAAGGATGACAAAGAGTGTGACTGAACATGGTATGTTTAGTTCAGTGCAACAGAGGATCAACCATAAAGATTTTCAAAATTGTCTGTTTGCATGTTTCTTAACACAAGCAGAGCCCAAAAAGGTAATACAGGCATTAAAAGATCCAAGCTGGATAGAAGCTATGCAAGACGAGCTTCTGCAGTTCAAGTTATAACAGGTTTGGACCTTGGTGGATTTACCATATGGCAAAAGAGCCATTGGTACTAAATGGGTGTACAGGAACAAGAAAGATGAAATAGGCATTGTAATCAGGAACAAGGCTAGGTTGGTTGCACAGGGTTACATGTAACACCCCCAGTTGTACAATATAGCAGCGAAAGATAATCTGGGGTATTACTTCATGGATACAACAATCATAATCATAGAAAAC
>BQNB010061430.1:0-10340 GCA_026074375.1 Tanacetum coccineum | reverse complement strand
CTTGTTTAAAATTGCTTAGTTAGTTAATAGATACAAATGTCTTTAGGAAATTGTAGTTAGGATTCATTAGTTTCATTTTTGCTAAATCTGTCATAGTAAGTAGTGATAAGCTATTAGAAGAAGTAGCTTATTCTCATTAATAAGCTGTTACTTTTAATTTTAAAATAGCTTTATTAGATTAAATTGAGTAGGAGTAGATAAAAGGATTTAAGAGTTTTAGCTTTTAAATAGGTTTTAATTACATCTATAGTTGACAGTTTCAGAATTGAGGAGTGTTTGGTTTAAGCTGGCTTTGACTCTTAGAGTAAAAGAAATTTGGTCAAACTCTTTCATTTAGTTGAGTTTAGTGATTTCACTAAGTTTAGAATAGTTTTTAAAGTTTAGTTTGAAGTAGTTATGAGTTTTGAGCTTAAAGAATTTTAACTTGCACCAGGGGATTTTTAACAAGAAAGTCACTTGAGATTTCAGTATTTCTTAGCATTTAATTGTTCAAAAATGTTTAACTTAGGTTAAGTGCTACTCATTAGGTAGGTTTAAAGAATCCTCATTTCAAAATTTAGCCTACAAATAAGTGCTTAGGTCAATTGCATCAGCAATAGATTGCATCAGCAACAACCAACAGCAACTTATATTCCTAGCTGAATTTTCTTCTTGATTTCTTATTTTTAGTTGGAATTTTTAGAAACCTTTTACCTAGGATAATTCAAGATAAGTAGAATAGCTCATTGTTAGAATTGCAGCTTTTAAGGCTTAAAAATAAGCACTTTAGCTTAATAGAAAAAGCTTATCTCAGACATAAACAAGAACTAGCACTGTTTCAGTCAGATTTTCTTTTTAAATTTGTTCATACTTAGTTAATTTTTGTTTAGAAATCTTTAGTGCACATCTTAACCTACATATAGCTTCTTTTGTTTTTCATTTTCTTTAAGAAATAAGCTTGAAATAAGCCATAAACTAGAAACTATAGGAAAAGCCTACTTTCTGTGACAGATTTCAAAAAGCTTATTTTTCAGCTTATATAGTTGTTAAAAGTTCAAGTTGCTTTCATTAAAGTTGTTTAGAATAAGCTGTTCTTCAAGTTTGTAGTTTTAAGTTTTAGCTGAATCTCATTTTTTAATAAGCCAAAAATAAGCAATAAGCTAGGGTCTGTTTAGTACTTTTTCCATAGTTAAGGGGTAGTCGTTTACACTGCAGTGTAAATTTCATAATTTTGCCCGCCTACCCTGTTCTTTCCTTTCTTACACTATCTACCCTGTTGACTTTTCGAAACCAAAAAAAGAAGGGAAACACTTGCCCAAGTGAGCAAGACCGAACCCGGACCAAGCGATACATGCCCCCCTTTATACCAAACACCCTCAACGCAGCGCCCTTGGGTCTTTATCGTTTAAAGACTCAGGCTAACATATTTATGTAGTTTGGCAAAACAGCTAATAAGGCTGGTATAAGCTTATTTCAAAGAGCATATTTCGTTACTTATTTTGTTTCTATTTTTCTAGGACTGTTTAGCATCTAAGTATTGTGTAAAAAAATTGCAGAGTTTTTCGTATCATTATAAATAGTTGTTTTTATTTAATTATGGTTAAAAGTTTATTTTAAATCCATAAAAAATAAACAAAATTAACAAATAAAATATTTTGCTTTTTTAGAAATTTTCTTTATCATCTATTTTGTAGTAAAAATTATAATATTTTTCGTAGGGTCTTTTTTCAACTTTCCTCTTTAAAGAACGTCGCCGGTACGGGGATTTTATGTTTTTGGAACTCGTTTTTGGGTCAAACTACTCTTTTTTCGGTCTAGTCTGTCCATTTCTTCGTTATTTTGTCCTGTAGATAAGTTATGTAAGTCTGAAAATTTCTTCGTAGTGTATTTTTTAAGGTTTTTAGGTTTTTTTCCCCCTTTTGTTCGGGATTCGGGCTCTCGTTTTCTATTTAATTTTCAGTAATTTCTAGTTATTCATTAAACGTTTTAGTTCCGTTTATTAATCTAATTGGACCTTTTCAAACTTCCAAATACAATTCTTCCTTCAAACTCAAATCTTCGTTTGTATCGATTTTCCATCCAGCCTCGTTGGGATAAACGACCCGGGATCAATCTATAATACTTCTCGGTATCATTGCTCCTTGTTGTTTTAGGACTTATTTATAATTTTGTATATTTTATTATGATATTATATATATTTTAGTGTAATATCACCAGATCCAATTTGTGGCGCCGCTGCCGTGAGGCTTGTGGAACCGACTAGTCGTTACGTTTTGATCCAATTGTTTTTAGAAATTGTGAATATTTATTTAAATATATATTGTATAATATAGATAGAGATATATATAATATATATATATATAATATTATATATATATTATAGAATACAAAAAATTGTTTTCATTTCTTTAGTATAGCTAACAGATAAAAACCGAGATAAAAAAAAACCAAAAATAGTAAAAACTATGTCCAGGAAAAAAAGAAATAAAATTCACAAATTGGTAA
Source organism: Tanacetum coccineum (assembly GCA_026074375.1). NCBI lineage: Eukaryota > Viridiplantae > Streptophyta > Magnoliopsida > Asterales > Asteraceae > Tanacetum > Tanacetum coccineum. Next base: position 7,856 of record BQNB010061430.1, on the reverse strand, counting down.
AATACCAAAATAAATATGTCTCAACAGAGGTATTATCAAATAAGTTCCGGTGCAACGTGGTTGTTCCGCAACTCGAACAAAAGATTTTAAAAACTTGCCTTGTGTGTCTCTTAGCGACTACGCTCACCTTGAAAGTTAACCAACTATAGAAGGGAGTATATAAGGTAGGGTTGTTCCTAGGAACTACGACCCAAAGAGAAATAAAGCTTCGCGCTATTCCTACTCCTACCGCTCACCTGTGCGGTTATCTTTTTGAGAGCAACCAGCGTAAGTAATCGATTATTTGTTTTTCATTTGTCCTTATCATTATGTCCCGTTAAAATAAATTGTGAATTATAAAAAAAACCAATAATAATCTCTTTGTTTCTTCCGTATCATTTAATTCTTTTCTTATCCATCTTCATGTATTTAATGCTTATGCGACATTCGATTATCTTTTGATTCCAATTTACGCGATTAAAGAATGCTCGTCCTTGTGAAGTTTGTACACTTCAAACTGTGGTTTGTTCGAAAGAGAAAGTCGTGAAGACAAGATTCTTGTCCTAAACCCCCTCGAAGATTTGTAAGGTGTGCAAGGTGTGACCCCCAGTTGATGTCCGTATGTCAAGGATAGTGCTCTTTTACGAAAGGAATTATGGAAGTTTGGTTACAAACTGTGTGGAAAATGATTGTCAAGACTCCAAGACACTGTCCGAGTCATCCCGACGAACAATACCAACGTTGTTAATGCACCTCAACCAATCGTTGCACTCAAGGACCCCGTTGAAAATTCCTCGCCAAGTCCTCCACACATTGACCATTGTTGTCACGAGTGCGGTGATTCGTTAGATGGAATCTTTTGTCGACAATGCACGTGTAAGTCTTGTGGGAAAGGCGATTAACGGTTATATTTGTCCTCCGAAAGTCCGATTAATCTCTAAATCCGAACATGCAAAAATCAAAACTCTTTAGATGAGCACCTACAAAACTTGCAAATTTACAACAACAATGTCTCCTTGGTACATACCAAAAAGTTTGTAATGAGATACAATGGAGTTTTGTTTTTATTGTAAGGGGGGGGGAGGTTGGAAATGAACACAAATCAATGTGTTCAACGCCGACTTTTCGCAACGATTCTCCAAGTGTTGCAAACCATCCTCCAACAACCACATACTACCATACTCCCTTGTGAGTTATGTGGGAAGATTCTACATTACGTTTGAACGATTGTATAACCTCTCAAGTCCCTCTGTCTACAATGCAGGACCTGTGTTTACATCAAAACTTTGATATTTCACAAACTTCACTAAGTTTCCCACAACATTATCTTTTGTGTGAAAATTGCGGGGGTACCTCATGAAACCTTCCCAATTCAACACATGAATGAAGACCAATATCATGAACAAAATTCTTGCTATGATCGATAATTTCTTTTGGTTTTGTCCAATCATAACCCCCGCAATATACCGTCAATCATCCAATCGTCAATTCCCAAAATGACTTCTCAATCCAAAAAAAGCTATGAGCAAACGACAACCTTACGGTGATTTTGGTGGTCAACCATACAAAAGAAGACAGAAAAAAGCGAATCGCGGAAGAGCAAGCGCTAAAGATCGATCTTGAAGATTTCCCATTTGCTGACGTATGACGACGAAACAATACATTGCAACACACCCGTTTAACGCAATCCGAGGAACCCGATAACTCTCTAAGTATGGGGGACGAGCATCTTGACACTATTCCGGCAACGGAATCGGACGAAGTAATAAAGTCTAGTGTTGAGAACCTATCCCAATCCCCAAGGTGAGACCGAGGGTAATTCCCGACATGTGTGGTGATGTGCCTCTTGTAACAAATCCTACCTCTCTTAGAAGCTTTCAAAGTACATTCTGAACAGCATCATCGATTCCAACATGATTCTAACTTCAATGATTAACGATTCTTATAGAAGCAAAGATTATAGTGCGATGCATCACCTCCCTGATGATGAATTCGCAGCTTAGAGGTGTAAGATTGTTGACTCCTGAAGTTGAAGGATTGATGATACATTCTTTTTAACGAATTAAAGAACGGATGATCCTTCGGTGAATAATTTGTTTGAATGTCAATCTTCTATGCTAAGATCCGATTCATTGATAAATAATCCTACTCATCTTCCAAGTTGTGATCAAGTCTACCTCCACATTTTCTAATCTTTCTTTGAGGAACTAACACCTTTGAAAATTCTTTTTCCCGAGATCGAAAACTTGTCCGCTTTAATCTAGAAAGATTAGTAATAGCAAGTCCCACTACTCATTCTTGATTATCTCTTCCTGATTATAAAGCTTTCTACGTTGATAACGATCATTTTAAAGAGAAGAGTAGTGGCCAATGACCACTACTCATTGTTTATTTTTCTCAATAATTCGTTTACTTTGATCATTCGAATATCAGTTTCCTCCTGCCGATAGAGTGACTTTATCATGAGGATTCGCCGATAACTTGCTCACAACCATAACTCCACAGAGTAATGAAATCATTTATGCTTTAAGATTGAGCCCGAGCTGGCAATCTTACTAAGGATTGGTATATATTTTCCAACAAGAGAACCAAGAGTTCATAAATGCCTAAATTTTACCCACCCATCCCACCTGGAACGGATGTCAGACTTTTAATGAACCTCTCTTCGCTTATATGGATGGATTTTTCTTCATTCTCACGTATCAGTGCTCCCTACCATATCTTCTCCCGTGGGGGAAGATTTCATTTTGATCCCGGCATCTCAATGTATCATTTCTTTAGTGCCGATTATCCTCATCGGATGGAACTTTCATAAAATTCAGATTTTATCCAAACCGCTTTTTGAATGAAAGGTCCATGATGATTTTATCTTCCACTTGCTCCCCCATAGGACCAATGAATTCGGGGGGTCGAGTCAAGCTATGTGACCGGATTAAACAAAAACAAGGCCCTTCGTTGGGAGGCACCCCATCTTATCCGAGCTTAGTAGTTGTAAAGAATAAGTCTTTGTGCTTTGTGATCTAGTGTATGTGTGATAGATTTGCTTCTGCCAATCCTGTGCTTGTGATTTATTTGTTCCAGTATTCCCATTATGAAGGCTCTCGATTCTTCATTTTAACTCGACTTCACATCCTCTACTTCATTTTGGGATCCAGTAACCAAATCTATTCGACTAAACGTTTTATCTTTTGCACACTTCATAAACGCGCTTAGATTTACGTAGAACCCCTTTGAGAACATCGGAGACGATGTGTAGTTCTAGTATGGGGTGGGGATCTGCTTATTTTTTTTCGAAACTTTGATTTTTGCCTTCAGTCGTTGTTACACGCATTCCCGTTTTTAATTACCACAAAATTTTTTGCAAAAATACCAAAATAAGTGAAAAAATTTAAAACTTTTTCGATAAATAAAAAATAAGTTATTGTCACAGTTTTTGACTTTCCTAAGGGTAATGAGAATAAGTTTTAGACAATACAATTCAGTCCGCGCGTGTAGCTAGCTAGTTCCTCAACTTACCACTTGTAGACTAAAGCTTCACGAATTCTATCATTTGAATTTTATATAAGGTGAAGAACAAGAAAAGTGATGAGAGTTAAAATATAATTTTATGTGCAAGACAAGAATTCATCTAAAAACTTATATTGATAACTGTGTTCGTTTTCTCCCATTACCGCTTCTAATCACCTAATCATACGTCACGTCAATTCAGTTACCTAAGTCATCAATGTTTTTAGAAAAAGCTTCAAATTGTTAACTTAAGTTCTTTAGAGCCGAATTTTTCTGTACTTAATAATTCGAAAGTTAAAATGCCGAACGAAGCATGAATGAAGTAAGAATGCAAAAATGCCATGAGATAATTACAATTTTGCCATAACATACATTTGATTAAAGACCAAGTAAAAGATGTGTCGTATATCCCACTCCGCTAACGCACGAGGTGGGGTACAAACTAAGACATCTTTACTTCTATAGATTTGGTGTGTTGTAATGATCGTCACCAGGAAAGCAGTCTAGTGAGGGTTCTAACTAAGACACGTATCCTTACACATATAGAAGAAGTTTTTGTTGTGATTTCCCCCACTACGCTACAACGTGGTAGGTTTTCAAACTAAGAACACGGTCCGTTGTTTGTGATATTCCAAACTAGGGAGCTAGCCCTTGGGTAGGGTTCAAAGCAGAAGCAACTCATTCCTAGCTTTAAGAACTTAAAAGTATAATGATGAAGAGTATGTAAAAATTTCTCATTAAAATCTCGTTCTTTAAAATCAAGTTAGACATAGGTCCTAAAAGTTGTTGCTGTTGAGTCATGATTCATCTTGAATTACATATGAAATAAGTTGATCTATTGGTTATTTGAAATGAGTACACACATTTAAACCATATATTCATGTTGGGATTTAAAAATCCACCAGTCATAAGTAATGAGTGCGTAGCATTTAGACTTAGATGACAAAGACGTGTTTAATTGCTTATTTGGAGCTAGTGAAAAATCGGGACGATGAATTTATCCGTCAGGAAATCGAATTCTTCCTATGGGCGTTTCTCATTCTATGACCCAAGTTGAATAAGAAAGAATACAGAACCATTATCAAAAAGAAAAAAGAGAAATCAAAAGAATATTTAGGGATAGTTAGTGTACAAATAAAAAATGGTGAAAACAGGACTCGTCGAAGCTTTTGATACTTTAGTTTCCCGTTGACAAACACTTTTGCTACTTTTCAAAGTTATTAGTTCAGGGAGATTGAATTCATATTTTCGTAAATGCTTAGTTCATAGCATTGCGTGAGGACAATCGACAGATGACCTTAGTATGGGGATTTTGGTATGTGCTTAATACACATACCTTTTACCTTAAAAACGAGCTAAAAAACCAAAAACGACTTAAAAAAAATGCCAAAGATCGCTTGTTTTGCTAATTGTGTTGTGCAAACGATAACTAAGAAAGGGACGAAAAACAAAGCCAAAACGACAAAACTTACTCGGAATGAAAAACTGGAAAGAAACAAACCAAATCGAAGCCGAAAATCCAATAAGTCAAAAATCAACAGAAGCCAAATCAAGAAAGATAATTTTAATTGAAATTGCCAAACCCCTAAACTTATATTTATAAAGAAAAGAGAAAATTAAAAAACAAGGGCCAACTTTGTCAATAATCGCAAAAGAATACTAGAAGGGCGCCAAAGTTTGTCAATCCTAGTACTTGTACACCAAGGACAGTTGCAAATAGTTATATAACTCTTGGGGACTTGTTTTGCCAAGTCCCCAGAAGTTATATAACCACAAGGACAAATTGTGCAAGAGACGTATACACCATCAGGGACCATTTGTGCCCAACTCCCAAACTTACACTCTGTCTTACCCCCAACCTGTACAAACCAATTTTCCCGCCATTTTTGTCTTCCCCAAAACCCAAATCACGGGTTTACAAACCCTCTTCTACCCTGCACCTCAAAAACCCCATGGGCAAACTCGCCCCTTCTCCTCCACTAAAACCCTAATCCTATTTGGCAATCCCACAAATCCCCAAGGCATATTCGAACGTTTTAGATATTGTTTTTTGGTCTTTGCTCTCCAAAACAAACACAACAAGAGACTTGCAGCTTATAAAAGCAACAAAAGACAAGTTAAAGGTAGTTATTATATATTTTTTAATTTTCATTTGTATTTTCTTCAAATTTTTAAGCATTTTTCTTTTTAAGCTTTTTAGAAACAGCTTTAAGGCCTCTTGTACTTCATTCTCTAAACTTGTACCTTCCATTCCTTTTAGTAATCACATCACTTACAAGTTTCTTTGAACTTTGGTTTCAATAATAAGCTATTTAAATCCAATAAGCTCTTAATAACTCATTGAGCTTATTCCGTTCTTAGCTCAATTAGTTAAAAGCTGTTTTTATACCTTCATTTACCCATTCTATCTATTGTTTAAGTCAAAAGCAGATGATCACTTGAGGCATTTTGTGTTTGAGTTTGAAAGCTAACAAGTTTATAAGCTTCATAGAGCTTATTAGCTTTTAACTCAATGTTTAGAGGTAGTAGGCCAATAGGTTTCGATGTTGTTAAAAAGCCACTCATGGCGTCAATAGAGTGCTAAGTCTGAGACTAATCAAGTCCAGGTTTAACCCGTGTCAATAATTCATTTTTAGCATTCACATACTTTATTTCATTTAGCTCTCATTACATTGCCTCTTTGTGAGTTTAACTTGTTTAAAATTGCTTATTATTAATAATACAAAGCTTAAGGAAATTGTAGTTAGGATTCATTAGTTTCATTTTGCTAATATCTGTCATAGTAAGTAGTGATAATCTATTAGCAGAAGTAGCTTAGTTCTCATTAATAAGCTTACTTTTTAATTTTAAAATAGCTTTATTGATATTAAATTGATAGGTAGTAGATAAAAGGATTTAAGAGTTTTAGCTTTTAAATAGGTTTTAATTACATCTATAGTTGACAGTTTCAGAATTGAGGAGTGTTTGGATTAAGCTGGCTTTGACTCTTAGAGTCAAAGAAATTTTGTCAAACTCTTTCATTTAGTTGAGTTTAGTGATTTCACTTAAGTTTGAATAGTTTATATAAAGTTTAGGTTTGAAGATTATGAGTTTGAGCTTAAAAATTTAACGTTCCAACCAGGAATTTTTAACAAGAAGGTCACTTGAGATTTCAGCATTTCTTAGCATTTAATTGTTCAAAAATGTTTAGCTTAGGTTAAGTGCTACTCATTAGGTAGGATTAAAGAATCCTCATTTCAAAATTTAGCCTACAAGTAAGTGTTTAGGTCAATTGCATCAGCAACAAATTGCATCAGCAACAACCAACAGCAACTTATATTTCCAAAGCTGAAATTTCTTCTTGATTCTACCTTATTTAGTTGGAATTTTTAGAAACCTGTTACCTAGGATAATTCAAGATAGTTAAGTTGACTAGTTCAAATTTCAGCTCTAAAGTGAGAGATAAGCTTGAAGCTATTTGAAAAAGCTTTATAACATTTATTCGCTAAAACTTGCAGCTTTTTCATCTTAATATTTCTGTTAAACTTGTTTAATACTAGGTAAATTTTGTTAAATACCTTTAAACTCCAAATCTAGCATCAAGTAATCTTCTTTTAGTTTTAAATTGTCATTCAAAAATAAGCTAGGAAATAAGCTAAAACTCAAATAAGAAGCTAGTAAAACACCACTTTCTGTGAAAAGGAACATAAAGCATTATTTCTAGCTTATTGAGTTGCCAAAATAAAAGTCCCTTTGTTAAAGTTGTGTAGTATAAGCCCCTTATAAGTTGTAGCTTTAAGTTTATTGCTAAAGTCTTATTTTCATAGCTAAAAATAAGCTAGATCGTAGGGTTGGTTTTGTAATCTTTCAATAGTGTAGGGTTACCCGTTTGCACTATGGTGTAAATTCACCATAGTTTACCCGCCTACCCTTTAGTTTCATTTCTTACATTTCCTACCCTAGACTTTTCGAAACCAAAAAAAAAGGGGAAGACACTTGGCCCGGGTGAGCAAGACTCGAACCCGGGACCAAGCGATACATCCCCTTTATAACACCACTCTTACCACTGCGCCCTTGGGTCTTTTTCGTTAAAGACTCAAGGGCCTTAGTATTTAAGGTGTTTTTGGCTCATAAGCTTAATAAGCTGTGTAAGCTTATTTCGGGGCTTATTTCTTTAGCTTATTTTTGTTTCTTATTTTTCCTAGGACTGTTTTAGCATCTAGTATTTTGTAAAAAAATTTCAGAATTTTTCGTAGTCTTTTACTATTTTTTATAATTTAATTTAGTTAAAAGTTTATTTAATTCATAAAAAATACAAAAATTATCAAAAAAATATTTTGCTTTTTTAGAAAATTTTCTTTTATCATCTAGTTTGTAGGAAAAATATAAAA
>BQNB010061429.1:0-31759 GCA_026074375.1 Tanacetum coccineum | reverse complement strand
GATTTTTCATGATGACCCCTACATGAAGGATATGCAAACATTTTATGCTAAAGAATCACCTATTCCACCTCCAATTATTGAGCCTTCATCTCCAATGTTTAATCCTCCATAATTCTTTCTTCCTGAGGGATTATTATCACCTAAGAAACATAACTGATCATCCTCCTCTACTTCTACCCTACCTCAAGACTTTGAGATGGGAGAAATCTCACGTAATGTAACACCCCCAAATAGGGTCGCAGCGGAATAAGGGTCCGGGGCGTGTTACTTCTCAGATCAACAACACAAGATAATATAAGAACGACCAAAAAGTCGTTTAAAACTGATACATTGGATTTAATAAAGTATGTGTTACAAAAGCCTGAAGCTTTACTTGTTATTATTACAAAGATTTCCAGCCCATAACAGATACACAAAATGTAATGCGACTAAATCTTTAATGCATGACTTTATAATATAACCACCAATGTATCCTTCGCACCTCGTGCTTAATGACCTGAAAAACATTGCATTTAAAAACGTCAACATAAAGTTGGTGAATTTCATAGGTTTATGTAAATGTATATGCAGGACCGCAAGACTTTCCCAGTGATAATGCAACAGATGCAGACATCACAAAATGTAATTATGTTTACCTAAGCTCATGACACCGAAGCTTGACATAATTGAATACAATATATAAATATTGCCTACATTGCCCGTGATGATGTTCAACCCGTAACATCCAGTATCCGACATGATATACGTTCATTTCCAGTGATAGCTAGTCACCCAAACGGGGAGGTCAATCCCAAATAGATCTATCTATAATCATTCGCGCTCACATTCCAGTAATTGACAGTTCATGATTCATGGGCATAGTGGGTTATCGCTACTTAGGCAAAACGTAATCATGATAAAATGTACACTTGCGTCCAATTTGTAAAACATGCATATGTTTCTCACCCCAAAAACTTGTAATTTAATAATTGTAAAACATGGGGCTATGAACTCACCTTGAGTGAGTAAACTGATAACAAAATATCTTGTGCTGTTGATCTTGAAGTAACATGCCCCGGATCCTTATTCCGCTGCGACCCATTTTGGGGGTGTTACAACATCCAGTATCCGACATGATATACGTTCGTTTCCAGTGATAGCTAGTCACCCGAACGGGGAGGTCAATCCCAAATAGATCTATCTATAATCATTCGCGCTCACATTCCAGTAATTGACAGTTCATGATTCATGGGCATAGTGGGTTATCGCTACTTAGGCAAAACGTAATCATGATAAAATGTACACTTGCGTCCAATTTGTAAAACATGCATATGTTTCTCACCCCAAAAACTTGTAATTTAATAATTGTAAAACATGGGGCTATGAACTCACCTTGAGTGAGTAAACTGATAACAAAATATCCCAAGTAAAAACACGTCACGCTAACGCTCGAATGCAACCTAGTTAATATAGGTCGAATCAGAAATCAAGTATGTTGTTTAACAACAACTGTATATAATCCTATATAGTTATCATCGTACTATCGTTCGGGCTATCATAATTTAAGAGGTCATGACATGACGCACGAGGAGTTAGGACACTTTAAATCGTAAATCCAACAACTCGTCAATACGCCATCCGAAGAAGCCTCATTATGAAATTCCCTAGTAATATAGCACTTTGATAACTAATAACATATATATATATAGCTATATCACCATCTATTTGTTTAAGTGAAATCGTCATTATAAAGTAAAAACGTTTATAATTACGCCGTTAGTAAAAATGACATAACTTTGTCGTTTTAAGCCCGTTTCTCGCGTTTCTTACGCCCACGCTTTCGTATTAAGACGAGTGATCATAAAATCACATTTTTAGGTTTTTGAGATTCTGTGATGAATAGTGTTTTTACTGTTCATAACAGCTATATAATCATTTTTATACTTTTAATTAACGTAAAACCCGTTTTTGTCGTATCTTATTCGTTATAGCTCCGTTTTTAGCGATTCTTTCGAACACGTTCTCGTAATTGAAAGTTTTATCATATTATTGATGTTTATAAAGTATAAGTTTCTGTGGTGAATAGTACTTTTTATAAAAATTGTTTTATAAAAGTATTAACTATCGTAAACTTGTAAATAGCGTATCTTCTTCGTTATTAATCGGTTTTTCGAGTTCTTTATGACCCCTCGATCCTTGTGACATGTAGTATTTTATAAAATCATAAAACATATATGTAAATTTCGAATTACAAACAGCCCCTCCCCTTAAGATTTTTTTTCCAAAATGTGTTTAAAAACTTGTTTTTAGGGACTTTTTTAGCTTAACCCTTTGTTTCAAACCATTAGAACTGATTCTTATGTCTTACATATATTAGAGTTTTTTTTTTAAAAAAACCCAATTTAAAAAACCATTCATTACAAGATAGTCATTAGCTGTCATGTTTGGTTCATGTGAGTCCAAGATTAACAAGCTTAACATGTTATTTTACCATTTTCCATTGTTACTCATAAGTTGACTTTTAAGAAACCCTAATTTGCACTTTAAAAATGTTTATACTTAAACCCACATGTTAAACACACTTATTCATTCCTTTTAACATATATTATATCACATATGACATGTTAATAAGTGTACAAAAACATTACATAAGTAAAAATTCATTTTACATATTCAAGAGTAACCTAGATGGTGATTTAGCTAATCTACTATAGGAACACATAAAAATCTTAGTTATGAATGATGAAGCTTTTGATATAACCGCTGGGGATGAGTAGAGATGAGATACAATCATCAACCCTGTGTTAACAACCTTGGCTTGAAATATAAGGTAAAAACCCAAATTTTCCCAAGTAAACCCTTCTTCTTTTCTTTGATTCCTTTCTTTGCAAAATGGTTTAACCAACTCTTGAACACCTTCTTAGAATACCTTAGATATGAGTGTGTATGCTTGGATAATGAGTAGAAAATCAAGCTATGGATTTGTTTTTGGGAGGGTTTGCATGCGTGGTTATGTAGAAAGGGAAATGGAGAGGTTTTTGTGATTTCACACTTTTGATATGAACTCTATGTGTAGTTTGCTATAGCTTTTATAGTGACAAATATCTAAGTAACTTAACCATGGTTACTTGCTAACTCATGTGTAAGAGCCCATAGGGGGGAGGAGTGGGTTCTTACAAGGTGTAAGTGTTTGGTTCCCTAGATATTTGTAATATCTAGATATTAGGGCAAGTGTCTTGCAACCACGATAATGCTTGGCACTTATCTCTAAAATTCGGCCACATATACATTTTATGATGATATTTGATTGTTTGTGGTATTGGGTATAATCTTGGGTATTCGTTTAAGCGTTGTTAAGTTTTGGTGCTTTCGGGAATGCCGAAACGCGTTTTATCGCGAACGTAAGCATTTTACGTAGCCAATAAAAATAGATGAACAAAGTTCTAATTATCCTCATATAATCATATAACACTTGCTTGATGTAAAATTTATTGTTTATGCCCGTGTACTTTGAATGAGAAAACGCGTAAAACCCTAAAAATAAATTGTGCATTACATAATGTCATACAATGACCTAAAACACGAGGTGTTATAGAAGAGATATTGGGAGATACTACCCAAAGAGATATTGAAGAGATATTAGGAGATACTACCTAAAGAGATATTTTCATGTATTTAGGCAATAATATATCAAGATAGCATACAGTTTAGAAAACACTTGTATTCATAGTTTATAACAGGTATTACATGTTTATAAAGTATTTAAAAGATTGAAATGTGAGGTTATGAACTTATTAAGTCTTTGAAAAGTAATCACATTGTTATAAGATAAACGAGTATGTAAAAGAGTTTGTAAACAAGCATGTATCCCCCTCGCGGGTTTATAAAACATGTAAATAAGTAAAAGCGAGGTTATGAACTTCACAATATCGGTTTTAAGTACATGTGTATATTAAAAACAATTGAGCATATATCCCCCTCGCGGGTTTATAAAGCATGTAATAAGTAAAAGCGAGGCTATAAACTTCACCTGATAGGTAGTTGTAATAGATATTCTAAAATGTAAGCTAACGACTTTATCACAATCTTAACAGAGAAGGTTGATATAGTCAAAATGATAGTAAACAGCCACGTCACGCAACCTGAGTAAATATGTCAAGTCTTAGGAAGATTGTACTCTAGAACTTTGGTTCTAAGAGTTTAATATTGTTATGAGTTTGATTGGAGAGTTTGGAATTATTGTATCACCGTTCGGGCCATCATAATTCAGAGGTCATTCAGTAAACGTTTGAGGAGCTAGGGCACTTTAAATCGTAAACCCAACAACTCAGTCAGAACGTAATACCAAGATGAAACCCCTTAATATGAAGCTCCCTAGTATTGTGGTACGATATAGATTCAGGACAGGATTTTTAAAAGCATATCGATGATGAATTATATAATAGTTATAACATAATCGGTTTTAAGTGTTTTGCTCAATAACTGGAAATGATAAGCACGTCAAGCGTTAATTAAAGTTATGTTTTATAAGGTTTTGAACACATTTCTATACTTTTTCAAAATGTTACATTTTAGACCCTTAAGAATGAAAAATGGCAAAATATACCCTTGGAGTTTTCACTTTTACAAGTTTGGTCCTTCTAGTTTAAAAGATGTACAAAGTAAACCTTGTACTTTGGAAAGTGACATAATAGACCCCTATAGTTATAACTTTGATAAAATGACATTTTCAGCCCTTTTAGTTATAAGTTTCAGAAAGTTACGATATATACCCCTTGCATGGAATACTTTTGCAAAACAAGTCTAAAATCCATAATAATGATATTTTTCAATATGAAAAGTAATTTACAGGTTATATCTTATTAATATAAGCTAAAATATGAAGTTTAACGAAACAAAAAGATCAAATAAGATTCTTAAGCATATAAATCAAAACGGGTCAAATTAGGGTTTTAAAATGAAAACGCGCGGGTTTTAAGTTCAAATTCTTTCAAGAATTAATAAAGTACTTATAAAATATGTTTATAAGCTTATTAGTATAGATTATAACAATATTTCACAAGTTTAGCTTATAGATTAAGCAAAAATATGAAATTAGGGTTTCATGAGCTTGGTTTAGATCAAAAAGGTAAAACACATATGTTTTTTAGTTCAAAGCTTTATATAGAGATTTAAGCATGATCAATGAAATAGGTGGGGGGGGTGAGTAATGTTATGGGGGGAACATTATAAGGGTATGAAAATAGAATGTGAGCTTATGGAACCTGGTTTTGAGCTTATAGCTTGGAAACGAGTCGAAATGGGGACTTTTAGCTTCGTACGCCTAGAATAACAACTCCGGGGCTTCTTTTCTTAGTTTCTTTGATTGACTTCTGCTCTTGGGACCTCTTATAACTTACTTGATCAGACCTTGAACTCCATTGATGATTATAAAGAAAGATTGAAGGTGTGAGTTGAATGAATGGGGTTTACCCCCTTATATAGGGTTCGAACTCCTTAGGGCCTAAGGAAACTTGATGGTTAAGTTTAGGAAACATATGGTATGACTAGGAGAGGCTAGTGGTGATATGGAGAAGCTAGGAGATGATAAGGAGAGGCTATGGAAGTAGGATTGCAATGTGGAAGGGTTTTAGGGGTGTTTGTGTGGTTTCGACATAGAAAGAAACAAATAAGGAAGAGATGGGCTTGTTTGTGGCTAGAGAAATGGATTAAAGGTGCTAGTAAGCTTCTTTAATAGTTTGAATTAGCTTTAGCCCATAGAGGAGCTTGGTTGATTGGTTTAGTTTAAAATGGGTAAAAATGAAGCTAAAGGTATATCGGGTAGGATTAGGGTTTGATTAAGGTTTTTATGGTTTAATTTCAAGCTAGGGTTAGGGTTTAGGATAGATTAAGGTTTATAATTAGTGTTAGGATTATGGTTTAGTGTTTAGGATTATGGTCTAAGGCTTAGTTTTAAGTTTTAGGGCTTAGTTTTAGGATTAAAGTGAAATTAGGGTTTAGGGTTTTTAAAATATGTATGAGAGCTTAGGATTAGAGTAATTAGGGTATACATGTTGTACATTGAGTGTAGTAGCTTGTACAAAAGTGGTGGTAAAGAAACTAGAATGAAAACGGAGGTAAAACGGTTATTTTGAAGGTCATGCTTAATGAACTTGTACATTATGCTTAAAATGAGTTGTACATTGTTTTAGAGGGAAAAGTTATTCAAATGTTATGTATTGGTACTTGTACATATGCTTTGGATACTCGTTCATTCATTTTATATGTATACATTACATATAATTAGGGTTCTGATTTAAACGTTAACGTTTAATGCTTGTTTTGAAGTAACGTTTTGAAAAGTATGTTAAATGGATAATGTACTTGGTAAAATGATATTAGGTTATAGACTTGACATATTAGGATGTTTACATGATATAAATATAGATATAGAAGGCATAGGTAGGTTGTGTGAACTTGTTTAGTTTGCTATGTAAACAATGTTACATAATATAATGTAATAAAGCAAAAAATTTCCCCGTACAAATGTGATCATAATAAAATAGGTTGATTTTGCATTGATAAAATTTTTGGGTTGTTATATGTTATCTCACCGAGGTCATTCCATTTTTCAAAACACTTAAAGATCACTTGATGCATTCAAAAGGCTCTAACTAAAGAAATTAGAGAAATGAAAGATAATTTTGAAGAGTTAGAAGCTGAGGTTGACCAAAATGGTGTAGATAGGAAACATGATTAATTGAACAGAAAAACCTTCTTATTGCTAATGATAATTTAATTGCTGACTGCTTGTCCAAATAAGTGTTTTATGTTGCAACGAATTCTGAGCTTAATGTATCTAGTTTTACTGAAATGCATGATGCCCACACTATCTTAAAGCACTTGCTGGAACTTGAAGTTGAGCTTTCTAATTTACGTGATAAGATTCAAAAGGATAATCATGATGAGTTAATAAAACGGTTTTCCAATCTTGAGGTAAATCATTTAAATCTGCAGTTAAAATATCAAAATCTTAAAGAAAGTTTTGAAACCAACACGTCTCCACCCGCTCGAGATGTCCCTGATTTTGACTCAGTTTTTGTAATCGAAAAGATGAAAGCCTCAATTCAAGGAAAAGACAACGCCATCAAAAAATTGAGAATGCAAATCTCTCAATTGAAAGAAACCTGTAGTGAAGCAGACCGTACACTTGATTTCAGGACCTTAGACTTTCAGATCACTCAATTAACTGAAAAAATCAATGTTCTTCAAGAACAAAATGAGCTTTTTAGGGCAGAAAATGGAAAGATTAAGCAGCATTACAAGGAATTGTATGATTCTATTAAGATCACGCGTGCTAAGCATCTAGAACAGACAACTGCCCTATTAACTAAAAATGAGAGTCTAAAGGTCCAAATACAGAATAAGCTGTCATGTGTCAATAAGGATCATGTAAAACCAAAAGTTCTTGCACCAGGAAAGTATGCTATAGATGTTGAACCTATTCCCCCTCATAATAGGAACAATAGGGAAGTGCATCTAGTTTATCTCAAACACCTTAAGGAAAGTGTAGAAACTTTTCGCGAGATCTTAAAGGAAGCTAAGGTTGATAGACCATTAGATAGCTCACTTGCATCAGCTTGCCATTAACCCCCACCCACTCCGTCATAGAAAGCCAAAGCGATTGACACTTGTCCACAAGCCCAACATACACGCGAAACAAGCATAGCTATCTACCTCTTTACCTACGACACAGCCAGCAAACAATATTGAGGTGTTTGCCATGTCACCCAAGTAACCCACAAACCCTTGTAGAACAACAGCACTGTACAGAAGACTCAAAGTCCCTTTGCCTCCTTCTACAGGCGTACAAAGTTTTCGCACTGACGCTAGCAGATCACACCTAGGAGCACTACAACGAAAATAGGAATCGAGTCGGTAAAAGGACAACATGAAGAAAGTAGAAGACTCCCTAGACACTAAAGACTAGTCTGAAAAGCACGAATCGTTTAATTTATTTTAGTGTTAGCTCTAAGCGTACTGTAATTAATTTGAATTCTCATTGTGTTTGCCAAACATGTAACAAATGCTTAATTTCTGCAAATCATGATATGTGTGTGTTTACTTATTTGCACTCTGTGAATGCATCCTCCTCTGTTAAAAATGCTGTGCGTAATGTAAAACAAGTTTGGAAACCTAAACAGGTTAAGCAAGTTTGGAAACCAACAGGAAAAATACTTAACACTATAGGTTATCAATGGATGCCCACAAGAAGAACATTCACTTTAGGTGAACAGTGCCCTTTAACTAGGCTCACTAAACCTAACAAAGTGTCAGCTATTGCTTATGCTAATCCAAGGGAACCCAACCAAAATTAGGGATCCAACTTTCCAAACTTTCCATCTTCGTCTGTTTTCAAATGCAGGTCTACAGATCGTCCTTTGGTGATTTGGACTACTCAGGCTGTCAAAACAATGATGGGGGAATCGCTCGCGGCCAAGTATTATTCGTGAAAAAGTCATACGTACGGTTAGATTCGGGAATGACCACTTTGGTGCTATCATGGGTTATGGAGACTACGTTATTGGTGAAAGTGTGATCTTCAGGGTTTACTATGTAGAAGGACTAGGACACAATCTGTTTTCTGTCGGATAATTTTGTGACTCTGATATAGAAGTTGCCTTCAGGAAGCATTCTTGCTACGTTCGAGATACGGATGGTGTTGAATTAATTAAAGGTTCTCGTTGTTATAATGTAACACCCCCAAAAACGCGTGTCGCAGCGGAAGTATGTCCGGGGGAGTTACTTCATAATACACAGCGCTAGATACAAGGGAACGACCTCTAAATGTGTCGTTTATAAAACAATTTCGTTGATTTTCTGAAATTGAAATAATAGTTGTCCCATAATTGCATCACAATGAAAAGCTTGAAAGCAACACAACGAGATTTGATCATTTGTAGAAATCCAAGTATGAAATCTTGTCAATTTAGACTCCAATGCACATCAGATAATCCAAGCATCTAATTCACCTGAGAAAAACATGCTTAAAAGTGTCAACATAAAGTTGGTGAGTTCATAGGTTTGTTTAAATATAAATGATAAACCAAAGGTTTTTTAAAAGTGTGTATGACCATTTAAACCCTTAAATGTCCTTCCAAAATATATGTATGATTTTCAAAATCAAATATTTGTAAAGTATGCATGACCGTTTCAAACCTTGTATGCTCCCAAACTGTATGTATGAATGTCATAATTCAAAGAGTTGTAAAATATGTCTGACCATTTCAATCCCCAAATAGTCACAAAAACGTATGTATGAATGGACCACCTTTGTTCAAAGTATGCATGACAATCAAAACCATCTCTAAATATTCCAAATATTTATGGTAAAATGTATAAGTGTAGGACCGCAAGATTTCCCCCGTGATAATGCATCATGTGCAAACATCACAAAAATGTCATTACGTTTTCCTAAGCCCATGACACTGAAGCTCGACATAAATGAATACCATATAAATGGCCTACATTGCCCATGTTGATGTTCTAACCCGGAACATCCATTGATCCGCCATGTTATACGTTCGTTTGTCCAGTGATAGCTAGTCACCCGAACGGAGGCGTCACCCCCAAATAGATCTATTTATAACACCCGCGCTCACCTCCCAGGTGATTTACAGTTCATGATAGTGGGCACATTGGGTTATCGCTACTTAGGCAAACACGTAATCAATTTGAATATATGAAATGTCTACTTGCGTACAATTATAAAAACCCATGCATATATTTCTTACCCCAAAGCGCGTCCATAAGTGTAACCAAGCATTGTATCTCACCGTGAGATATACATATGAGTGTATAACCAAGTTATAGCAAGTGATCACGCTCAACAATTAAACCAAGTATTGTATCTCATCGCGAGATATAAAAATAAGTATGTAAACCAATTTGTAATCAACCATGTAAATGCATTTGCAAACAAGCATGTTCTCACCCCAAAACAGTTAAAAACCAGTAAAATATAGGCTATGAAACTCACATTGATGATGAAGAACGATTGACAGATAGGCATCTAATATGCACAACACGAACGGAAGACGAAGCGGCTCGATCGAGAAGTTGCAACTAATCTTAACGGCTAAGATCCACTAGCCTAGGATAATGTATTTGGGTTTCCCGATGAATGGTTGCATCAACGCGACACGTTGATTTAGATTTATATTTAAAATTGTAATATCTTGGTGGTTGGTTAAATAAATAAATTGAAATATACGCAAAGTGTGTAATATATATTCTTTATATATTACATATGAAAAATAAACCCTTACATAATTCATACCGTGAATTATATAACATGACAAACATTCCAACGATTAATGAAAAGTATATAAAGTTTTGCAAGTATTATATAATAAGAAGGTGTAAATAATTAACCCAATTGGTTTGACACCAATTCAATTAAACAACCGATGTTTGTAACAGTTTATAACCATTATAAAATATAAAATAATATTTTATAAATTATATTTCGTTTCCTCGACGAGTCGTGCCTAAAACAGTTCGTTTCATTGTAAAGGTATAGTTTTCGTTCATTGGTCGGGTTATTGCATAATACAAGTTAATGTATCTTTTAAAATATAATCTTGGTCCCCTTTATCGGTTTCTAAAATAATAGCAGTTTTAGTAAAACATTACTAAATATAGAAATCTATATAAATTTCGCCATGACCTTTCCGTTTATAAAACGATCCCAAGTCGAACGACTTTGTTGCAATTCCACTTTCCCAATTTAATTTAATAGAAAACATTCTAACAATTCAAGGGTGTTTATTAATTATCGTTTAATAAACATTATTTCCATATTATAACTCCGTTACGAATCATAGTATTTTATATTCGTCACCAGTCTAATATAATGTATCTGAAAAATAATAATTAGTCACATTTATTTAACCAATTAACCACCGGTCCGATTTTAATATTTATATCAAATCTTGATATATTTTTATTAGTTAAGGTTATATATACCAAACGAACCCTCGTTGTTTCGCTAAACCAAACGCGACCTTCATGGTATAATCATCAAAACCAAACGCCATCTTGGCTGCTAAACACGAACCAAACACATCCTTATTGCGTTTTCTGCCAAAACCAAACACCCCTTTAATGCAATCTGCCCAACCAAACACCCCCTTTGTGGGCTGTGTCACAGCCAAACGCACCCCTTGTGCTCTAGTGCCAAACCAAACAGCCCCTTCGGCTTGTTAAACCCACAACCAAACATCCCATTGGCTGCCTTAAACCAAACAGCACCCTTGTGGGCTGTTTTAATACCAAACGCACCCGCTGCGTGGTTTTATAACCAAGCCAAACGCACCCTAATTTGCCAAACGTGCCCTTGTGGCGTTTTCTTATACCAAACGCCCCTTTTGGCAGTAATAACCTGAAACAAACACTCTCTTAGGTGGCTATTAACAACCAAACGCACCCCTTATTGCCGTCACAGCCAAACGCACCCTAATTGGGTGGCTGACCCGAACAAACGCACCCTTGTGGGTGGTTGACAGCCCACAACAAATGCCCCTAGCTGTTAAACCCGGATGCAAACCATCCTTGTGGTGATATAACACCACACGCACCCCTCTTGCTTTATAACCCAACCCGAACGCAGCCCTCGGGATGTTTTAACCTAACCAAAACACACCCTAGGTGCTATGTAACGAAACCAAACCACCCTACGGTGGTGGCTGCCGCCGCACCATCGAGACAAACACCCTTGAGGTGTTGACACAAAAACCAACGCACCCTTAATGGTGCCACTGCCACCAACGCACCCTATTTTCTGTTTTATAACCTAAACCGAACGCACTATGGTGGTGTCGGTGGGGTGGCAGTGGTAGTGGAGTTGGTGGCGGTGACGAGGGGGTGGCGATGATGACAATGATGTGGTGACGATGAGGATGGTGGTGGTTTAAAACCACACGCACCCATGGTGGGTGGCTGTGGTGGTGACGGGGGTGGTAGCCACGGCTGTTTAGCCGTAGTGATGGTGGTGTTATGGTGGCGCGACTGAGACAGCCGGAGGGGGGGCAAAAGGCGCGTGGCGGCGAGTGGGGTAGTGGGTTGGGTAGATCGGAAGAAGAGGAACACATTTGGTGTTCGCCGGAAAAATCCGCCGGAAAAGTTTTTCGACGGCGGCGACGGCGGCTGGCGGTGGCTGAGTGGTGGCCGGCGATGGCTAGAAAAAGTGGGAGAGGGAGAGTGTGTTTGGCTTGTGTGTGTGTTTAGTTTTGTAGAAATGAAAAAAATGTAAAACTTTTTATATATATATAAAAAGTTTAAATCAAATTTGATAGTGTATAATAGTCTAGGGTCCATTGTGTAACTTTTTAATGAAATTTTGATAAAAAGCGGTTCGGGACTCGTTTGAGCGACTTAACGGATGATTCGACGCACGAAACTTGCGCCGTTGTTTTCCAAATTATTTTTCTGATAAAAATGATTATTCACTTGATAATATTTCATAAATATTTTATAACATTTAATAAAATATCTGTTATTTATTTTGTGAACCGGTTACGCCTTGTCTGAAATAGAAAATAAAAAAATGGATTTTAACTCGAATATTCGTGTTTTCAAAAAAACGCTTTTTAATTAAATTGCTAAGTATTTTATTAAATATTTTTATTTAATAAAACGTGATAATTAAATATAATTTAATTATTTTTGTGTTTCTAAAATCTTGCGAGGGCATTTCAGTCACCTTCTGACTGTTTTCGGGTCTCGGTCAAAACTAAAAAGTTGTTAGGAATGTCGTTTTACATCAAATTGCTTTAGAGTCCGAATAATGAAAACATGATTTAGCTGCTCGTTTTTGATAAATCAACTTAGGAATAACATATATCTCTTTTAAATATGTTCCGAAAAATTACCGGTTATGCGGTAATCGCTTTTATGTGAAAATGAAAGACCAAAAGTCAAAAGTCAAGTCAAACCCTAAAAGTCAAAGATTAAAAATCGTCATTCAAAATTTCAATTAAAGGTTCTCGTGGTTCTAATTTGTACACTATCTCGATTGAAGACATGTTGAAGTCCTCCCCAATTTGCTTGTTGTCCAAAGCCTCCAAGAATAAATCATGGTTGTGGCATCGGTGTTTAAACCACTTGAACTTCGGTACCAACAATGACCTTGCAAGAAAAGATTTAGTTCGAGGCTTACCTAGATTGAAGTTTGAGAAAGATCATCTCTGCTTCGCGTGTCAACTAGGAAAGAGCAAAAAACATACCCACACACCCAAAACTGAAAACACCAACTTGGAAGTTCTTAATACCCTTCATATGGATTTATGTAGACCAATGCGAGTTCAAACAATTAATGGGAAGAAATACATCTTAGTCAGTGTTGATGATTATTTGCGGTTTACTTGGGTTAAGTTTTTTAGATCGAAAGATGAGACCCCAGAGGTTGTCATCAAATTTCTAAAGCAAATACAAGTCGGTCTCAACAAAACTATTAGAAACATCCGTACTGATAATGGCATAGAATTTGTCAATAAATATTTGACCGATTATTATGAACGTGTCGGCATTTTTCATCAAAAGACAGTTCTGAGGACTCCACAGCAGAACGGCGTTGTCGAAAGACGGAACCGTACACTTGTTGAGGCTGTTAGGACAATGCTGATCTTTTCCAAGGCCCCGATGTTTCTATGGGCAGAAGCTGTAGCTACTGCGTGTTACACCCAAAACCAATCCCTTATTCACACTCATCACTGCAAAACCCCATATGAGCCGGTGCATGACAAGAAGCCTGATCTTACCTTTTTTAGAGTCAATGGTGCTCTTTGTTACCTTACAAATGACAGCGAAGATCTTGGAAAATTACAACCAACAGCTGATATTGGAATATTCGTTGGTTATGCACCTAGCAAGAAAGGGTATAGAATCTACAACAAAAGAACCCGACGTATTATGGAAATTATTCACGTGCAATTCGATGAGCTGACTGAGCAAATGGCTCCTGTGCAACTCAGTACAGGACCCGCTCCTTTTTTTCTGATGCCTGGACAGATAAGTTCAGGGCTCGTACCAAATTCGGTTCCTGCAGCTCCTTATGTACCCCCAAGCAGCCACATACTTAACTTATGTTGTGGAATTTGCAACCACTGTTAGATCTCTTACTGAATAGATCTTGAACCTTTAGCTTGCAAAGAGTTTGTTACTTTAGATAAATCCAAAGCCAACAATATATGAAACACTTACTAAACAGTATTGATCTATGCGGAAACTAATCAACAATGCTAAGCAGAGATATATTAAGTAAACAAGGAGATCTTCTATCAAACTCACACTTTATATTATAACTTGAATCGTACTAGGTTACAAGCTATGATTGCTAATTGATCTCTATTGATCTATATCTATTAACTATGCCTAGGGTTCCTTTTATACACCAAGGAAACCCTAATGGGCTTACAAAACGCGTGAGGAGATAATGCATATCTATTCCTAATTTAACTCATGCATATCTCCTAACAGCACTAACTATTATATGCTAACATCACTACTTATACTAAACAACACTAACAATATTAAGCAGTACTAAACAATGTACTAGGCACGAACTAACTATACTCTAACATACTAAAGACTTAGTATAATTATTTCCTTCAATCTTCTCAGCAGCACTAAAACTATCACTTGCAGCAGCAACCCAATTTAACCACAGCAGTAAGTTGTAAAGTCTTCTAAAACCCCAACAACCACTGTCTGTTTCTTGCACTGCCATGATATTAATCTACATCCAAGGAATTGACAACCTCCTGTTGTAGACTTCCTATCCAAGCTTGCTCCAGCATAATCACTATCAGTGTATGCTACCAAATCAAAAGGAGAATCTTTTGGATACTAAAGGCCCAATTTTGGTTGTCCTTTTAATACTAAAAATCCAATTCACAAGCATTAAGATGTGAAACCTTTGGATTGACTGGTATCTAAACATGCACCACTAGCAAACAGATTGCAGGTCTTAAAGATGTAAGATATATCAATGAACCAATTGTAGAATACAAGTAATCTTTGATGTATGAACCAAGAACTAGAAAGAGAAAGTGTGGAAGGAAGGATGTATTTTAGTAACAGATTCTAAAGAACATAAAAATGCATTAAGGTGAAAATGAGAATACAACCAACCAACACCCTCTCCAAGGCCAAGGAAGGGTAATTTACATCTCCAAGTGTGGCCGGCCATGGGCCTTGTAAAGGCTTTCCATGGGCCTTTTAGGCCATATTAGCTTATAAACAAAACATTGACTAACTACGGGCTTTGACTAGTTAATATTGGAAGTGACCAAGACTTTTCGTGTTTCCAGAACAATGCCCCCAAGGGGGGGAGGGTGGGGAGTTCACTCCATTTACAAAAATTTACACATAGCATACTATCTTTGACTTTAGTCTTGAGCTCGTAGTCTTTAACTGCACTCTTATAACTTGTGAATTATTGTATGATCTTGACTTTTAGGTTCGAGAGCTTGTTCCCTTTATCTGACTTGCTGTTGAAAAATGTGATCTTGAGCAACTTTAGATCATCAACCAAGCATAATCTCGTTTTGCCATCTTGTAAACTTTGCCATCTTATGAACTTGTGACTTTTAGTCCGACATGCTCATACCATTCTTGATTTGATAACTTGAAAGCTGTAATTTTGCATCTTTCTCGAAGTTCTTTAACTTTAACACTTTGTCGCTTTGAGAAGGACGTACGGTATCAGAGTAGTGAAAGTCTTGAAACATGTACTTGAGCTTTCATGATGTCTTTATATATTTTGTCGGTCGGGTATGAGCATGTGGCTATGAATATGTGAGTCAGCTGGAATCAGGTACCTCCATGTCCATCTTTATATAATCATGAAATAAAATAGTTAGCAATAAAGCGGGGGGACGAACATGGCTTTGTCATTTCGCACCGTGTAGGTTGGAGTACCTTCAAATCCATGCGGATGCGACTTATGATCAGGTAGATTTCAATGTAAAATAATCTCCTTGACGGGATTTCCAGCTAAAGTATATAATCTTTCTAACACATATGTATTAGATTCATCAAACTCAGCATGTTCTCATTACCGGAACATCTCAAAGCAGACAACACGATAAGAGTGAACCAGTGAGTTACTGTCTCACCTATTGAATAAGAAAATTGATTTAAAAATCAATCGACGTGTCATATGCCTAATTGGTTTTGTGACACATCGCGAGTTTAAAGCATTCAAAAATCATAAATCGCGATCCATAACCTGGAAACAAGTTGATTCATAAAATCACACCATGTTGCTTTCATTGTACAAATTATGATTCATAAGAATCGCACAAGAAAAAGTCACCTAACCAATGAGCTTGTTTTGATGTTTGATACTCAAGCAGATTTCTATCTTCATTGTGAATAATATCACTTGATGTTCTGGTTAAAATCACAAGGGATATGCGTAGGACTCTTAATGTATATCTTGTTATTCACATTGTGTGACTAAGCAAGCATAATTTAACAAGTGTCCTAATGAGATTCATGGATGATCTCTTTTAGCTCTAGACTCAATAGTTCACTTTGTTTTTAGTGATCGAAGGCTGGAGCGGACTGCCAACCTTTTCACTAGTCGACGAACGCGGAGTAAGAAAGTCGATAGCAATGCGTGTAATCTCCCGTGAGAATGAAACAAGAATCTGTTGAGAACCCTGAGTGGCTAGGAGGGTTGCATCAAGCGTCACTGGGTCCATGACTGTGTTTATGTCATGACAACAACTTAGTGTTTCTGACAGTTTAGGTATTGACCAGCGGTTTCTGCTTAAGTGTATATAGGCTACTTTCTTTTCACCCTTTATCCTTACATTTCTTTTCCATTCTTTTCAACCCTTCATGCTTACGAACATCATAAACTAACACCTTTTGTTGGGTTTGTGTCAGTGTTAGCTCCAATATCAGTCGGCATTATTCCCGATTCTCACTTTTCTCCTTTTGTATCATACCTAAGGACTTCTACACTAACTATGGATATCACTGGGTTAAGATCCACGGTTCTGCTGGATCAGGGATTTGAATACCTAGCCCTAACCACCTTATAACTCCAAAATTTAAGTACATGTCGGTCTTTGGGTATTCATCATAATCAAACCAAAATCATTGAAAAGTTCAATCACAGTTGTTTTTGATATAATATCACAAGATTTATACTTTAAGAGTTTTTCATCATCACTAAAGCTCCCCTCTTAACATGATGCATCGTAATCGTAGTAAATTGCTAAGTGTGAAATGCATTGAGTCCATTTTATTCAATCACATTTCAATACAAATTAGATGCAGTTTAATCACATTTTCTCCCCTTATCCAAAATGTTAATCCCTTGATATTTTGGATATCAATTGATTAAACGTTCAGGGACAAAATGTTACACACAATCTATAAGGAACATTTTATTGCTCCCCCTTAATTTATGAGGGTATATAAGACAGTGCTGAGTACAATAATTTTCAAGATTTCCCTATATTAAATTTTAAAAATTTTCAAATTATTATACTCAGCACTGTCTTATATACCCTCATAAATTGAGGGGAGCCAATTAAAAATTTCCTTATAGATTGTGTGTAACATTTTATCCCAGAACGTTTAATCAATTGATATCCAAAATATCAAGGGAATTAAACATTTTTGGCATAAGGGGGGAAAATGTGATTATAACTGCATCTAATTCTATTGAAATGTGATTGAATAAATGGACTCAATCATTTCACACTTAACACCCCCGCCCACCATGTACTACGATTACGATCACATGTTAAGGGGAGCTTTTAGTGATGATAAAACTCTTAAAGTAAAAATCTTTTGATATTTATATCAAACACTTTGATTGAACTTTTCAATGATTTTGGTTTTGATTATGATGGAATACCCAAAAGACCGACCATGTACTTAAATTTATGGAGTTATAAGGTGGTTAGGCATAGGTATTCAAATCCCATGATCCAGCCAGAACCGTAGGGATCTACCCAGGGATATCCACTTGTTAGTGTAGAAGTCCTTAGGTATGATACAAAAGGAGAAAAAGTGAGAATCGGGAATAATGCCGACTGAGATGGAGCTAACACTGGAACAAACCCAACAAGGTGTTAGTTATGAAGTCTCGGTAAGCATTGAAGGGGTTGAAGAATGAAAAAGAAATGTAAGGATAAAGGGTGAAAAGAAAGAAGCCCTCCATACACTTAGGCAGAAACCGGGTCAATACATAAACTGTCAGAAACACTAAGTTGTTGTCTGACATTAAAGACAGTCATGGACCCAGTGACGCTATGCACAACCCTCCCTAGCCACTCAAGGTCTCTCAACAGACTCTTGTTTCATTTCTCATGGAGATTACACGCATTTCTATCGACTTTCTCACTCCGAGTTAGTTGATATTGAAAAGGTGGCAGTCTGCTCCAGCCTCCGATCACTAAAAACAAAGTGCACTATTAAGTCTAGAGCCAAAATAGATCATCTATAAATCTCATTAGGATACTTGTCAAATTATGCTTGCTTAGTCACACAATGTGAATAACAAGATATACATTAAGAGTCCTACGCATTATCCTTGTGATTTTGCCAGAACATCCGAGTGATATAATTCACAGTGAAGATGGAAATCCTGCTTGAGCCAACATCAAACAAGCTCATGGTAGGTGACTTGTGCATGCTTATGAATAAACTTGTGACAACTGGAAAGCAACAATGGTGCGATTCTTATGAATCAAACTTGTTCCAGGTTATGGATCGACGATTAATGAATTTTTGAATTGCTTAAAACTCTCGATGTGTCACAAAACCACTTTAGCAAGTGACACATAGATTGATTTTCAAATCAATTTTCTTATTCAATCGGTGAGACAGTAACTCACTGGTTCACTCTTATCATGTTGTCTGCTTTGAGATGTTCCGGTAATGAGAACAGGCTGAGTTTGATGAATCTAATACATATGTGTTAGAAAGATTCTATACTTTAGCTAGAAATCCCGTCAAGGAGATTATTCTTAAATGTATCTACCTTATCATAAGTCGATCCTCATGGATTTGAAGGATACTCCAACCAACACGGGCGAATGACAAAGCCGATGGTTTCGTCCCCCGGCTTTATTACTAAACTATTTTATTTTCATGATTATAGAAAGATGGACAGAGGACTGAATCCAGCTGACTCACAGATTCATAGCCACATGCTCATACCCGACCGACAAATATAAAGACATCATGAAAGCTCAAGTACATGTTTCAAGACTTTCACTACTCTGATACCGTACGTCCTTCTCAAAGCGACAAAGTGTTAAAGTTAAAGAACTTCGAGAAAGATGCAAAATTACAGCTTTCAATTATCAAATCAAGAATTGGTATGAGCATGTCGGACGAAAAGTCACAAGTTCATAAGATGGCAAAGTTTACAAGATGGCAAATCGAGATTAAGCTTGGTTGATGATCTACAAGTAGCGCAAGATCTCATTTTTCACAAGCAAGTCCAGATAAAGGAACAAGCTCGAACCTAAAGTCAAAGATCACTACAATAATTCACAAGTTAAAGATTGAAGTTAAAGACTACGAGCTTAAGACTAAAGTCAAAGCATAGTATGCTAAGTTTAAATTTTTGTAAATTGGAGTGACCTCCCTTAGGGGGAGATTGTTAGGAACAAGAAAAGAACTTGTCACGTCCATATTACCTATCAAACCCGTAGTTAGTCATGTTTTGCTTTAATAAGCTAATATGGCCTAAAGGGCCATGGAAAGCCTACAAGGCCATGGCCGGCCACACTTTGGAGTATAAAGACCCTCTCCTGCCATGGAGAGGTGTTGGTTGGTTGTATTCTCTTACAACCTATGCATTTTTATGTTCTTTAAATCTGTTACTAAAATACATCCTTCCTTCCACACTTTCTCTTTCTAGTTCTTGGTTCATACATCAAAGATTACTTGTATTCTACAATTGGTTCATTGATATATCTTACATCTTTAAGACCTGACATCATGTTTGCAGTGTGTTGCATGGGTTTAATACCAAGTCAATCCAAAGGATTTCACATCTTTAATGCTGTGAAAAGGAATTTTTAGGTACTTAAAAGACAACCAAAAATTGGCTCTTTAGTATCCAAAAGATCTCCTTCTGATTTGGTAGTCATATCACTGATAGGATATGCTGGAGCAAGCTTTGGATAGGAAGTCTACAACAGGAGGTTGTCAATTCTTGGATGTAGATCAATATCATGCAGTGCAAGAAACAAACAGTGGGTTGTTGGGTTTTAGAAGACCTTTACAAAACTTACCTGCTGCTGGTATAACAGTGGTGCGCTAGTGAAGATAGTGCTGCCTAGAAAGAATTGAAGAAATATACTAAGTCTTTAGTACTTTAGAAGTCTAGTTAGTACTGCCAGTACATTGTTAGTACTGCTAATATAGTTAGTGTTGTTAGTAGTAAGTTAGTGATGCTAGCATATAATAGTTAGTGCTGTTAGGAGATATGCATGAGTTAAATTAGGAATAGATATGCATTATCTCCTCACGCGTTTTGTAAGCCCATTAGGGTTTCCTTGGTGTATAAAAGGAACCCTAGGCATAGTTAATAGATATAGATCAATAGAGATCAATTAGCAATCATAGCTTGTAACCTATACGATCAAGTTAAAATAAAAAGTGGAGTTGATAGAAGATCCTCCTTGTTTACTTAATACTATTCATTAGCCTTGTTGATTAGTTTCCCGCATAATCAATAGTGTTCAATCAGTGTTTCATTATTGTTGCTTTGGATTTATCTAAAGTAACAAACTCTTTGCAAGCTAAAGGTTCAAGATCTATTCAGTAAGAGATCTAACAGTGGTTGCAAATTCCACAACATAAGTTAAGTATGTGGCTGCTTCAAGTTGCTGTGGACAAGTGCTTTGGATTCAGAATTAACTACTTGATTATGAGTATAATTTTATGCATACTAAAATCTTTATTGACAATAACAGTACTATTTGCATAATTAAAAATCCTATTTTTCATTCAAAAACAAAGCATATAGAGATCAGACATCATTTTATTATAGATTGCAATGAAAAGAAATTGATTCAAATGTTAAAATCCATACTGAACAAAATGTTGCAGATTTGCTTACAAAAGCTTTGATGTAAGTAGATTCATATTGATTTGTTAGTATTGGAATGCTAAATTCTTTTAATCTTTAATCACCTAAATGTTTTTGTAGAGTTTTGTAGAATTAGAATTGTTATTCGTGTCATTAAGAGTTTCCGCTGTTAGTTAATTAGTACTGCTGGTTTATACCTTAATACTGTTGAGTTACTAACTATTTAGTATACTTAATACGTTTAGGTAAAATTAAAATTGTGATAATTTGTGAAATTGCTATAGGCTTGTGTTTTCTGGTTTTTGACTAACATTCTTGCAGGAAAAACAAAGAAAAGTGTTAAAGTTAATGATGGCAAAGCAGTTTAGAAATGGTTGGAGGTAATGCTAGGTGACCAACGTAAATGAGCTCGGCATAGACTGTTACTACTGCTGGATGAAATTAATGTTGTTGAGGGTATTTTCCATAAATACTTCGATTAAGGGTTTCAATCGATCCTTTAATCAATCTCACTCTTTCAAATACTCTCTAACTACAAACCCTAACTCAATTTTATCATCCATTATCAAAACCCAACATAAATGACGACTCTAAAGTTTGTTGATACTCATAATATGGTCGCATTTTTGTCTAAACCCACAGAGAGTGATGGGTTTGAACAAATTGTGGATTTTTTGAATGCACACCCTATAAGGTATGCATTAACGATCAATCCTACAATATATTTCTTGCATTGAACAGTTCTGGTCTACTGTCAAGGCCAAAACTATCAATGGGGAAGTACAGTTACATGCCCTAGTAGATGGCAAGAAGATAATCATCACTGAATCATCTGTTAGAAGAGATCTTCAACTAGCAGATGAGGAAGGTGTTGATTGTTTACCAAATTCTATCATTTTTGAACAACTTATGTAACATCTGAGAATTTTCGAAATTTCAAAGACATTGTACCCTTTGACTTTTGGGTTTGACTTGACTTTTTTGACTCTTGACTTTTACGGTCACCTGAAAGTGATTACCGCGTAACCGGTAAATTTCCGAAAATTATTTAAATAATAAATTATAATTATTATTATTTATCTTTCCTTACGAATTTAGTTTTCAAATTTATTTGAAAAGAAAACGAGAATATATGTAATTTATAGAGCTGACGACAAAAACGACACGCTAAAATCACGTTTTCCATATTTGGAACCTAAAGCAATTTAATGTAAAACGACAGTACCTGACAACTTTTATTTAGTTTGACCTGACCCGAAAACGACAGAAAGGTGGACTGAAATGCCCTCGCAAATTAGAAAACGGGAAAAATAATTTTAAATTATATTTAATTTAACATTTTTTATAAAAAAATTTTAATAAATTAGTCACATTTTACTCGAAAACGTATGTTGATAACCGCGAATATATGGGTTAAAATTTATGTTTTATTTTTATTCGGACGAGCGTAACCGGTTCACTAAATAAATAACGAACATTTTTATAAATGTTATAAAAATATTTATGAAATATTATCAAATAAATACTCATTTTTATCAGAAAAATAATTTGGAAAATAATGGCGCAAGTTTCGAGATTTGAATCATCCGTTAAAGAGATTCAAACGAGTCCCGAACCGTTTTTATCAAAACTACAATAAAAAAATTATACAATTGACCCCTCAACTACTTGGCCCTTGACACTTTCTTTAAAACTTTTATTATATATAAAATTTTTATATCATTCCATTTCATATATACACACACATACACCTCTCACCACTCCCTCTCCTCTCCCCAAATCCGGCCAGCCACCACCACAGCCCCGCCGCCGGCCACCGCCGCAGCCGTCGTCGGCCACCGGAAAACTTTTCTGGTGACTTTTCCGGCCAATACCAAAAATACTTCCCCCACTCCGATCTACCCGATCCCCATACCCACGCGCCTCCACGCGCCGCCATCCTCCCCGGCCGCCATGGCAGCCGCCAGGCTGTGTCACCATAACAACCACCACCAACTCCGACGTCGCTGCCATGCCTCCATGCCTCCACTCCACGCCATTTTCCTTCCCCTCCGGCTGCTGTCCCGACGACAGCCCTGCCATGCACCGCTCATCATCATCGCGGTGCAGCCAACTTTTAAGGGGGGTGTTCTGTTCCGGTTGGTTTTTTTTTAATATGCACCAAGGGGGTGCGTTCGGTTACTGTTCACCGCACCGACTAGGGTGCGCTTGTTTTGGACAGCCACCCCAAAAAGGGGTGCGGCTGGTTTGGTATTAGCACCTAAGGTGCGTTCGGGTTGGGTTTGGGTGGCTGCCACCACCACGAGCCGGGCGTTTGGCAGTCACCACCATCCGAAAAGGGTGCGTTTGTTTTATGGAAGCACCAAAGGGCCGCGTTTGGTTGTGTTATGCACCATAGGGAGCGTTGGGTTTGGTTTTCACCGGAATGGGTGCGTTTAGATTCGGGTCAGCAGCTAGGCTGCGTTTGGCTTGCATTAGGGTGCGGTTGGCTGTTTACAACAGATTAGGGTGCGTTTGGTATAGTGAAGCACATAGGGTGATGTTTTTGGTTATTAATATTGAATAGGTACGTTTGGCATAAGAAAACCACATAAGGGTTATGTTTGGGTGAGCAGAAAACCAATAAGGGTGCGTTTGGTATAGCAGAAACACGCAAGGGGCGTGTTTGGTTTGGCGATTTGAGATAAAGGGGCGTTTGGTTTGGGCAGATTTACACCAAGGGGTGCGTTTGGGTTAACATAAGAACCAAGGGGTGCGTTGGGTTTAGAGAAGACAACAAAGAGGGCGTTTGGTTTAGCGAAACAACAAGGGTTCGTTGGGTTCATACGAAACAACAAATAAAAATAACATAAAGTTTTTATAAATATTAAAACCGGATATATATAATGGTGGCTAATCGGTTAAATAAATATGGTAATTATTATTTTGGTTTAGTTTAGATATATATATTTTAAACATGAGGATATTGCAACACGTTTTATTTGGAAAGTGGAAAAACATTAAGTTTTACGAATATAGAAAACGTTGAGTTTTTTATGCTATATGGGAAACGTTTTATAAACAGAAATTTTCATGGCGAAACTTATATAAATTTTTATATTTAGTAATGCTTTACTAAAGTTTTTATTATTTTAGAAACCGATAAAAGGGACTAAATTATATTTTAAAGAGATAATAATTTGTATCATACAATAACCGGATAAGCGAACGAAAACTATACTTGTATAATGAGACAGACTGTTTTAGACACGACCCGTCGAAGAAACGAAATATAATTTATAGAGATTTTACTTTTATTTTATAATGGCAAAAAACTGTTAAAACACCGGTTGATTAATTCATAAACGTTAAGACATTGTCTACTTTTATCAAATCTTTTTATTAATATAAAATTGGTATCAAACTAATTGGTTTAATTAACTACTCACACTTATTATATAATACCTGCAAGGTATTATATACTTTTCAGTAATCTTTGGATTGTTGTCTTTGTTACATAATTCACGGTATGAATTATATAAGAGCTTATTTTTCATATGTAATATATAAAGAATATATTACGTACTTTGCCGTCACTTTCAATTTAATTATTTTAACAACACCAACTATTACAACTTTAATCTAAATCTTTATCAACGTGTCGCGTTGACGTAACCATTCATCGGGAAACACCAATACATTATCCGAGGCTATGGGACAGGCGTTTTAAGATAGTTGCACCTTCTGGATCGAGCCGCTCGTCTTCCGTGCGTGTGATGCAGATAGATGCTATCTGTCAAACGGTTCTGCATCATTGAGGTGAGTTTTCATAACCCGCTTTTCAAATCTTTTGAATGATTATAAACCCGCGAGGGGATACATCCTTGTCTACAAACCTCTTAAACTTTACTCGTTTGATCTATAGACAACGTGATTTGTTTTTAAAAGATATAGTTATTTATAGCCCCATGTTTTACTGGTTTTAATAACTTTTGGGGTGAAAAACATCTCTATACAATGCATTTACATGGTTTGATTACAAAATTGGTTTTAACATTACTCATTTACACAGCTCGCTATGGGATATCATTACTTGACTTCAATTGTTTGGTCACGAATGCATTATTTTTACTTTTGAAAAAGGATTACGGATTAGCTTAAGCGGATGAACTGAGGACAAAAATGTACTACCCGGGTGTTTCTGGAGGACAACCGGTAATGGGAGTACATATTTTTTACTTGTACTGCCTGGGTAGATACTGTGGATAGGAGACACCAGTAATGGGAGTATAATATTTCTTTAAATCATCTGCCCGGGTGTTCTTGAAGGGGACACCTTGATGGGTATTTATAAGTCTACGTCACAGCCTTCATGAACTGTAAATCACTTGAGGGTGAGCGCGAATGTTAATGAAATAGATCTATTCCGCGTGTGATCCCTATTCGGGTGATTTAGCATCACTGGGCAACGAACGTTATAGCATGATGTCTACGCAAATGTTATAAAATAGATCAATTCGGGGATTGACAATCCCCGTCGGGTGATTAGCTATCACATGGCAAAACGAACCGTACATAACATGTCGGATTACGATGGTTGGGCCTATAGGCCTACAATACTTTACATAGAAAATCTTACTGTTATATTATGCAATCAGTATCATGAACTTAGAGTAATTGTACTCAGTGTTTATATACTTACAAAAGATATTTACTGTGCCATGATAAAAGTGGCAACACATACTTGAAACATTTTGTGACAATAAATTGGTATGCATTCTTTATAAATCTTTGGGATAAGATTGGTACTTTTGGTGACATTAAATTGATCATGCATTCTTTATAAATCTTTGGGATAAGATTGGTACTTTTTGTGACATAAAATGTGTCGTGCATTCTTTATAAATCTTTAGGATTTTTACATGGTACTGTGGACAAATACATTCATTTGAAACTTACATTCATATTTAAACTAACCTATGAACTCACCAACTTTATGTTGACCATTTTAAGCATGTTTTTCTCAGGTGATATAGATACTTGGCTTACTTGAAGTGCATTGGAGTCTATACATTCAAGTTTTTCATGGTGATGCAATTATGGGACAAATGTTATATCAATTTCAAGAATCACGAGATATTTTTCAACGACACATTTTAGAGGATCGTTATCTCTTGTAATCTAGCGGCTGTGGTAGTATAAGTAACTCCCCCGGACATACTCCGCTGGCCGAACGCATTTTTGGGGGTGTTACAACTTACATTGATGGGGTATGAGAAAATTTCACAAAAACTAACCTTTTATAAACCATTCTTTTCCCCACAATGGAAATTTTTAATTCATACTATTTAAAGTGTCTAAGTCCAAAGACTACTGCATGGAATGATTTTAGTAGTACTATGGCTCTGCAACCAATTCGTCATATCATAACTTTTTATCAAAAGCTTATCTTGACGATCGCTCCGGTCAGATTGTAGATATATATGTGTAGAACCTCCGTTCAAAATTTCGTGACGATCCAACGGTTAACGAATGAGTTATGACCGTTTTACCATGGCTGCCCAGAAAGTGACGAACATAAAAACCATATACGAATTTACGGTTTCTTCTTCATTCTTCGACCATAAAACCTTGAATCCTAGATATCAAGAGCCACCTGCTCTGATACCACATGTTGAAAATCGTTTAGCCCATCTAGGATCGTTTTACAGATAATATTGAACACGCAGCGGAATAATAAGAATGCAATATTATCAAACAAGGTTTTTCATTCAAACGATTCTTATTTACCCCAACCTATAACATGGGGCTACACCAACTAATTATGGTGTACTAACTAACTAACTAATATACAAAGCACACACACTTTGTAATCAGACTCTCATTGGAGAAGTCTGTGTTTTCTATGGATGGATTGATTAATTCTACGACCTAGGATCTCTTTATATACTAGAGATTCCTAGGTTTACAAGAATCCTAATTAACATAGAAGTCCTATCTTTTGCACTTTAGTCCCTCCATACTTTGAAGACTTCTTTAATTGCGACTTGATCCTTCTTGTTTGATTCTTGTTTGAATCTTGTTTCATTCTTGTATTTACTTTGTCTCATCAAATCAATTATACTGGAATGTATAATTCCCAACAATCTTCCCCTATTTGATGATGACAAAACAAACAAAGTCGTGTACGAACTTCCCCTTGAATAGAGAAGTTGAGATGTAATCATCTCCCTGAATGAAACAAAATCTTCCTTTGTAGATAGCTTCCCCTTAAGTGGTGTAAATTAACCAAGGAAACACACACACAATCTAGCTAATCATCCCATGGGGCTCTGATACCAATTGAAGTATAATTAATATCATAACACAAGCATAGATGATTGGGTAAGTAATTATCTGAAAGAAGAGAAATGCGGTTTCCAGTAAGAGAAAATGCAATAGCATAAAATGTGATAAAAGAACAACCAATCCCTTTCCTTCCCACTGCTGAAAAGGGTTATATATAAGTGGTTTTGTGGAAATTTATGGGCTTGGGTATGGCTTACACTGGTTAAAAGCCCGCCCAATACCGAAAGCCATACCTTACTTTCTAACTACGAGCTATGCTATACTAAACGATACACAGGAGAATGGTGACCGAGTCTTTTTTTCATAATCCTAACAAAGATTAATTAAGGTTTTAGTATTAGGGTTTAGAATGATTTAGGGATTATGTTTTAGGGGTTAGAGGTTTTGCATTGGGGTGTTTGTACCTTGTGTTTAAAGTGTGGTAAGATATAAACATGATTTAGGAGGTAAATGACCCTAGTTTGATAATTTCATGTCCACAATTGACTTGTACATTGAGCTTAGGAAGGTTGTACTAAGGTTTAGGAGGGAAAAAAGATAATTCAAAAGTTTAGCAAATGTTAACTTGTACACATGCTTTGAACATTTGTACCACTTGTATTGACATGTAATTAAGGTTTTGGAATAACAGTTAACGTATAATGCTTGCTTTAGGAATCACGTTGTAAAATGTTACGTTAAATAGATAACATACATTGTAGAAATGATATGTAAACATAGACTTGACATTAGGATTTTACATAAATTTAACATAGGTTTTGTATGTTGGCATTGGTTGTTAGCGTGGGCTGTTTCACTTTGGAAATGTAAACTATGATTACATAAGGTAATAAAGCAAAAAAATTCCCGTGAAAAAGGTTGTACTTAATTTAATAAGTAGATATTACATTGATGAAAATTTAGGGTTGTTACATACGACCCATGATTTGGAGTTGGGTGCAGTCGCGTTTGCACTTAATATTTGGAGACATTATTTTTATGGGACAAGAGTGTCATATATACGGATCTTAAGAGTCTCCAGCATATCTTTAGTCAAAAATAGTTGAATGTGCGACAACGTCGCTGGATAGAGTTGTTTAGTGATTTTGACTATGAAATTCGCTACCATCCTGGTAAGGCGAATGTGGTGGCTGATGCCCTGAGTAGGAAGGAAAGAGTAATGCCTAAAAGAGTTAGAGCTATGAATATGACCCTTCAGTCAAGTATCAAGGATAGGATACTGGCGGCTCAGAAGGAGGTTGTAAATGAGTCTGCGGGATTGTAGAAAGGTTTGGATGAGATGATACAACAGAGAAGTGATGGGACTTTGTACTACCTCGATCGAATATGGGTACCTTTGAAGGGTGATGTCAGAACCCTGATAATGGATGAAGCCCATAAGTTGAAGTACTTTGTACACTCAGGAGCTGATAAGATGTATTATGATTTGAGAGATAGGTATTGGTGGCCTGGAATGAAAAAGGACATAGCTGAGTATGTTAGTAAGTGTTTGACTTGTTTAAAGGTTAAGGCTGAGCATCAAAGGCCATCTGGCTTGCTCTAGCAACCTGAGATTCCCGTATGGAAATGGGAAGGAATAGCTATGGATTTTGTGACTAAGTTGCCTAGGACTAGTAGTGGGCATGACATAATTTGGGTCATTGTGGACCGGTTGACTAAGTCTGCTTATTTTCTACCTATGCGTGAGGATTATAAGATGGATAGATTGTCTAGATTGTATTTGAATGAGATAGTTGCTAGATATGGTATGCCGATCTCGATCATATTAGATCGTGATAGCCGTTTCACATCAAGGTTTGGTAGTCAATGCAAGAGGCATTAGGAACTCGTTTAGACATGAGTACGGCTTATCACCCTTAGACCGATGGTCAGAGTGAGAGTACTATTCAGACTTTAGAAGACATGCGTAGAGCATGCATCCTAGACTTCAGAAGAAGTTAGGATGTTCATCTTCTGTTGGTTGAGTTTTCGTATAACAATAGTTATTACTCTAGTATGAGATGTGCTCCGTTTGAGGCATTGTATGGTAGAAAGTTTCGTTCGCCAATTATGTGGGCTGAGGTTAGAGAAGGTCAGTTGATAGGACCTGAGATAGTGCAAGAGACTACTGAGAAGATCTCACAGATTAAGGATAGACTTAAGGTTGCGCATGATCGTCAGAAAAATTATGCTGATAAGAGAAGGAAGCCTCTAGAGTTTAGTGTAGGTGACTATGTCTTGCTCAAAGTGTCGCCTTGGAAAGGTGTGGTACGCTTTGGGAAGAAAAGGAAACTAGCACCTAGATTTTTTAGACCTTTTAAGATCATTGAGAAGGTAGGTTCTGTGGCTTATCGGTTAGACTTACCTGAGGAATTGAATGGTGTTCATGACACGTTCCACGTGTCGAACCTGAAGAAGTGTTTGGCCGATCTAACACTACAATTTCCTTTGGATGAGATTCGATTTGATGATAAGTTGAATTTTGTGGAAGAGCCTGTGGAAATTTTGGAAAGAGAGTTTAAGAAGCTGAAGTGTAGTAGGATTGCCATCGTCAAGGTTTGGCAGAATTCGAAACGTAGTCCTGAATTCACGTGGGAACGTGAGGATCAGATGAAATTGAAGTACCTGCATTTGTTTAGTGATGTTAGTAGCTGAATTTTGGGGTCAAAATTATTTTAAGGAGGTCGAATGTAACCTTTGCCCTTTTGTGTTCTGAATATTTCATTTATAGTCCTTTGACTATTTGACGTTTGTCAGTTTATTCAGATTTTGTACCATGTTGACGGTGGTGATTTTATGAGAATTGTGGTGATTTATGTTTTATTGTGATTAATAATCCCTTTTTGGAAGGTACTATTATGTTATTTATATTTCGGGTGGTTTGACCCGT
This sequence comes from Tanacetum coccineum, assembly GCA_026074375.1. Classification (NCBI taxonomy): domain Eukaryota; kingdom Viridiplantae; phylum Streptophyta; class Magnoliopsida; order Asterales; family Asteraceae; genus Tanacetum; species Tanacetum coccineum. Next base: position 1,475 of record BQNB010061429.1, on the reverse strand, counting down.
GAATTTTGAGAAATGCCAAAAAAACGAGTCCTGACACGTCCCTTAATGTCCAAATGAATTTTTAAGGGTTTAAAGTGAAAATATGTCAAGTAAATACTCCAAGTTATTGGAAAAGTATTTTTAAAGTGAATAAAAATGCTAAGTAACTTTGGGGAATATTTTACGATTAAGTTTTACGAGTTTTTAAGTGATCCCGACACGAAAAGAAAGACCCAAACCCTCCTTAGATGCCAATATGGGGCGTGTAAGACAAAGGGGGCAAGATGCCTACTTTCTAGCTAATATGTTTCTTGGTACCATTATATTCCCATAACCTTAACACTTTTTCTTATAATCCTTTTCATTTCCAAAAAAAATATAACACACTAGTGTGTGTGTGTGTGTGTGTGTGTGTTCGTCCGCCCCTAAACCACCACAAACCACCATAAATTTTCCAACTTTAATCAAGAACGTGATATTCCGGGTTGATACGAGTATTTGAGTATTCATTTAAACAACGTTTGGGTTGTCCAGTTCGTGTCAAAATCTATATTTTTGAAGATTTTCTTGTAAGTTCCTAAATTTAAATATCGTTTGTCCTTTTGGGTTTATATTGATGCATAGATGTTAGTTGTACAAGTTGATCATCGTAAAAATCGATTTTTGGAAATGAAACGGATATAAAAGGGGTGTTTGATTGCGTCGAATAAGAAAAGAAACAAAGGGGTTTTTGTAATTTTGATCTTGTGGTCGTGATGGTTGAATAACATATGTTGCTAAATAGCTTATTTTGAATAATAGCTTGTATATCTTATTTTGTTGGCTTTTCGTTGCTTATTTTGAGCTTATATGCTCACGTCACCTTTTAGAATCACAAAGGAAATGATTTTTATTATTTTTGTGATATGGCGTATGTTCGTGGACTAATATTATAGCTTATGATGGTAACCAAATGATACGTAGCTTACTAGCGTATTTTCAAGCTTAACATATATATTGTGAAGCTTATGGACTCACGGCCCAATAAGCCCATTTAAGTCGTGGCTTAATGGGAGGGCTTATTGTGGTCTGGATTACTTTCTACTTATTAGTATGAGCTTATGTATATAAATAGGCCTTGGATCGTATTTTGGACTTATAAATACCTTGATGGACTATTGTTGGGCCTTAAAGCCCAATAAGCGATATTTAATCGTTTTAAAAGTTTTTGACGAATTTTTGAAAGTGAAATATTTTTACGAAGTGATATTGAGCGTTATTTTGGGAAAAATATTTTAGTAAACGTTAAAGATTGAGATTTTGGAATATTGTCAGAAAAGTGTCGAAAGTTTAAAAAAGTGTTTGAAATAAAGGTTAAAAACCTTTGAAAACGTTGTATAAACGTACGGGTCATGTCGAAATTTTGTAAAAAGTTTATACTTAGAAAATTTCACTTAAGAACGTAATTTTTAATTTTTAATAATAAAATTTAGTTATTTTAATAAATTCACTAAAAG
>BQNB010061428.1:0-35702 GCA_026074375.1 Tanacetum coccineum | reverse complement strand
TATATATATATATAAGTCACGTAAGCAAGTAAGCAAATAGTGTGTATGCATATTAAAAAAGTTTGATGGGATGCAATGTTTGTGAAAACAGTTATAGTATAGGTAAATATGCAACCTAGTTCTCTATAACCTTGACTCTGAATACCAATCTGTAACACCCCCAAATTGGGCCGCAGGGGAATTATATTCGGGAGTGTTACTTCATGAGTACCTTTGCACAAGCTATGAGAGAACGACCTCTAAACGTGTCGTTTGAAAAGTAATCTTGTATTGTTTAGACTCCAATGCACATCAAGTAAGCCAAGCATCTAATTCACCTAAGAAAAACATACTTAAAAGTGTCAACATAAAGTTGGTGAGTTCATAGGTTTGTTTAAGTATAAATGTTGAACCAAAGATTTGCAAAGTGTGTATGACCATTTCAACCCTTATAATAGTCACAAAAATGTACGTATGAAAGTTGGACCGCAATTGTTCAAAGTATGCATGATAATTGAAAATATCACGAAATGTTTCAAGTATGTATTGCCAAATGAGTGATTACGATTACTCTAAGTTCATGAAACTGAGGCTCAGACTTGTATGCCACTTTATTCAAGGCACCGTAAATGTTCATGTTCATGTAAATGTCGTTCTTTGCTCCGACATGGTATAACGTTCGTTGGCTCGGTAATGTCGACACCAGTGATAGCTAATCACCCGAACGGGGCTGTCACACCCGAATAGATCTATTTTATAACATTCGCGTCTACCAACTTGTAGTTAACAGTTCAATCCGCTTAAGCTAATCCGTAATCATTTGAATGAAAGTATGTATTTGCGTCCAAAAATGAAATCAAGTAATGTATCTCATCGTGAGATATGTAAATGAGTATGAAAATCAATTTGTAAACGAGTTGTAAATGAACATGTAACGAGTTTGAATCAACCATGTAAATGAATTTGTAAACAAGCATGTTCTCACCCCAAAAATATATGTAAAACAAGTAAAACATGGGGCTATAAACTCACCTTAGTGAATGAACTTTGATTATACAAATCAAATGAGTGAAACGTCACGGAAAAGTCCGAATGCAACCTAATTAATTATAGGTCGTATGAGTACAACGTACTTTGAATAACTAACACAACATATAATTCTATATAGTTACATCACCACCTAAATATGTTTGTTTAATTGATAAAATTAAACCATATAGATTTGCACTTGTAAAATAAATGTTCATGTACTTTGTATTTGTAAAAATGTTATACTCGTCCAACAACTTATTATTTATTAATAATAATTGTTTTAACACTTATATGTATTTATATAATGATATTATATAAATAGTTCAATTGTTCTTATAAAACTAGTGCACAAAATAAAAATAGTGCACAAGTATAAAAATAGTGCATAAGGTTTTAAAAACATTATATCTTTTTCTTTTGGCTTCGTTTTACATGTTATTTATATCCGTGGCTTCGTATTAAAAAGATCTATCAAAATATTATATCCATAATATTTTTAGCTACTGATGAACATTAACTTTTATTGTTTTAGTAAAATTTTATAAAACTACTTTTATATAATTAATTGTTGTAACCTTCCAAAAATCATAACTTATCCATTTTAATCACGTTTTTAGTGTTCTTTATGTCCACATCTTCGTAGTTAAAAGTTCTATCCAAGAAAAATATTTTCCAAAAACTCACTGTTATGAACAGTAACGTATTTTTATAAAATTACTTTTATAAAGATACTTTTTATCGTAAACTTGTAAATAATGTAACTTCTTCGTTATTATTCAGGTTTTTAATGTTCCTTATAGATTTGGATTCCTTGTAAAAAGTACTCTCACAGAAAAAAAATCAAATATTTTCCATCAGATCTGTTCAGTTTCAGATTTTATAAAATTACTTTTATAAAATCACTTTTTATCGTAAACTCATAAACTTCATAACTTTTTCATTATAATTCGGATTTTCGAATTCTTTATAGATCTAGAAAGCTCATAATATGTACTATTTTAATGAAATATAAAATAAATATTTTATTTGTCGAATTAAAACAGAATGTTTTAGAGTTTTTATTTAAAAGTGTATAATCTTGTTTTTATAAGTTTTTAATATATCTAATTTGCTACAAGTCCTTTAATTTATGTAATAACACATCTTTGATATATCTTGAGTCCTTAAATTTGTGTCCATCATGTATAGTCCAAGTTTATCCAAGAACATGTCCATTATATTTATTTACTCATATAAACTATATAAATAAATAAATAACCATAAATTATTTAAATTTATCTATTGCTTGTAAATTCATAAGTAGATAATATTCTCATGTTTTAAATATCATTTTAACCATAAAAAGGATGAATTTTGAATTTAACAAGTGTGTAATTATTTTATAAACTTTATAAAATATACCTAGGTGATGATTAACTACATAGCAATTATATAAAACATGTAATTAGTATATCAAAGAGATTAGGGTTTATAAAAGACCTTAGGAAGATGCAAGAAGATGATAACACAATCTTAACACAAGTATTTATCCCAAAATACTTCCAATAAAACCCTAAACCAAACTAGAAAACCTTAATCTTCCTTACTTGAATAACCCTTATAATCACCCAACCAAGCTTCCAATACCCCTTGCAATACCTTAGATATGTTATATATCAACCCTTGAATACTTGTATCAATTTAGAAATCAAAGATTATGAATTTTTTGTTGTGTGTTTGTAAACCGTGGGCTAGGGGTGAGCAAGAGAGAGTTTGTGTTTGCTTTTGCTTTGAAAATGATAAGTGTGAAGTTTACTTCCACTTTTGAGGTTCTATTTATAGCAAGACTAGTATGAATACCATCCTAATGAAACTAACAAATGGTTTTGAGGTTGTAAATGAGTGTGTCCTATTTGTAGATGGTTTAGGTGTAAGGTTTATGGCTTAAATTATTACTAGGGCTTGTAAGATAGTATGGTTTCTATAGACATACTTGTCTTGTGTAAGAAGTGTGTAAGAGTTGATAAGAAATGAGCCTAAGCATGATCTTGGGTCCTTGTTTTTAGCTCAATGAAATGGCAAGCATGGGAGACATATTTTGCCTTGAAACCCCTTGGTTAATACTTAAAGATGATCCCTTGGTTAAAGGTTATTGTTGTTTAATAGTTAGTGGATGATTATTTGATTTAATTTCAAGTAATGGGATGTGTTTGTGTTATTGTAACCGGCCACATGTAATAACATGTATAAGTTTTATAAAACATTGTTAAAAACTGTATTGGTGGGTATTTGTTGAAGTATAGAAGTGTTTATGTGATTACATGCATGCATGGTTGCCTAAAACACAAACCGGATGCGTTTTACGTAAAGGATACAAATAAAACTTGAAAAGTTATAAATTATCTTCCTAATAATATTATAACACTTGTTGAACGTAAACTTTTATTTGTTTGATGCCTGTTTATGTTAAATGCTTATTTTTAGTTTTCGCAATTGAACTAAACGGTTAAAATTAAAAGTGAACACGTAATAGTTTGAAATAAATAGTTGAATATCTATTGGCATAAAAAGACGTGAAAATTCGGGTTGTTAAACCATGAAGCATGTGTTTGACCACCATTCTATACAAATGAGGATGTTCCCTTTTCATCTGGTATTTCAGCAGACACAACTTCATCATATTCTTCTGGCCTATACATTTTGAATCGAGCTTTCAATATGATTAAGAAATGCCCATGCGGTAAACCTCTATTTTAAAATTCTATGACATAAGTATAGGATGCCACCTCCCTAAATATTTTTCTTTTATAAAGATCCTCCTTTAGTTGTTCAAGTTTAGCATGAAAAACTCTAATAATCAAATCAGCCCTATTTTGGGCTTCCTCATGTCTCATCATATGCTCTTTTATTTCTGGCCAGTTAGGATTACATGTCATTTTTAAGAAAATGTCTGGCTTTCCATATTTTTGTACTAATGTCATGGCATCTATGTATTTCCGTCTCATATTTCTTGGCCCGCCGATAAAGCTGGAAGGAAGCACTATTATTCCTTGACCTACACCTAAACCCTCGGTCTCACCAGATGCCATGGCATCAACCACTCCTTGAAAAAATTCTTTCCTTATTTCTTCTTGTTGTGATCTAAAAAAGTCTAACCTTTGTGTCTCAAGTTTAACATAATTATCTACTATATATTACTGCAATAATCGAGCAAAATACAATAGACATGACTTGTCATTCTTCCTTACCTGTAACTTATATGCATAATATTCTCTAACAGAAACAAATTTGGAGTCCACATTTATTTCAGCCATAACTGCCAAAAGATGGTTACCATTAATTGTTTTACCCTCGTCTTCTATAAACAACATATTTTCAACACTTGCAGCATTGTGGGGAGAAATAAGGGTTGCAGCACTTGTTTATGGCCTTCCTCTTTTCCTATATTCCTTTTCACCATATTTAAGAATCCCTTGATGCCAACCAAGTTCTCCATATGGGAAATTCAAAGGATATTGTTGTATTCTAAATTTGATGAGACAAAATAAATAAAAGAATGAAACAAAAGGATCAGAATCATCATTAAAGAATTCTTCAAGCTGGTGGAGAATTATGAAGATTTGTTCAAAGATGTTAAAGATAATGATTAAGAAACATATTAATGTGATTTAATGTAATTTAAATAGTTTCCTTATCTATTGATTAGCTTCCTTTGTAAGCCTTAATATCCCTCTACATAAAGGGTATTAGGTGTGTAGGTTTAAGCATCCAAAAAAGTGTGTGTACACAAAGTGTTAGCGATGTAGATGTCTATAGAGTTGGTGTAGCCTCAAGGTAATCAGGGTTTTTCTTGATCCCTGTTACAGTTCATTGATGTAACTGAATTATCTTGATCAAATAATATTGGGGTTGTGGTGAATGTTTGGTAAAATCTTTTTATGATAATATTGATTCTATGTTTGAATATTCTGCCTATGTTATCATTATCCTACATTAGTTCTTAACAAACTAGGGCTACAACGATCTATGGAGTTATCAGACTCCACAATTGGTATCAGAGCCTCGTGGCTCGTAATCTAGGATCTATAAGGTTTTTGAAGAAACCCTAAAAACCCTAATTTTTCAAGAATTCGTTTTGTGGTTAAAAAGTTTTCTAGGGTTTTAGAGTTAAATTGCTATAACAATCTTTATGATCGTCCTCTCTACCTTAATTGGTATACAATACGATTGTAAGTCGTTGTTAAAATTATTAAAAGGGTTTCAAGTGGTGGTTTTGATGTCGTGGTGTTCTTTGTTTGAAAAACAAGTAAACCCTAATTATCAGAATAATTTTGGTTATCAGACAACACACACAGGTTGAAAGTTTTTTGTTATAATTTTTAATATTCTTAAAAGTTTAAAGGCTCGTATTTGTTGGATTAATTGATTACAAAGAAGATTGTTTATCACTTATTTGAAGATGAAGTGGATTTTTTAGATGCGTGTTCTTATTATATCTTTTGGTCTTAGAGATAACTTGTTTGGTTATATACGGTTTATGATGAAGATATGATAAAACTAGTTTTTACCTGATGTAAGGAGATACATTGTAGTACTCACAGGTATTTACTATCACTTGGCTCAGTGACTCATGTATATGCATGCGGATTTATCAAAAGATCGAGGTCTACTCATAAAACGAAGAAGATTATGAGTTCTTATCATATTATAGTGCAAGACGTAAGATACAAATTTAGGATATTCTACTTCTACATCAAATTTGTTATACTTAATTTTTCTTCGTAAGTAATCATTACATTGAGCCTACAAAATTGAAGATTCAAGAAATGGTTAACATGTGGTTTCAGGGGAAGCTTGTTGATTAAATGTTTAACCATCTACATGCACCACTTGAGGGGAAGTGTTTCGTTACTACTACTAGTCATTTATTACTACTGCTAGTTTATGTTTCTACTGCTCAGAGTCATTTATCTTATTATGCTTCATAGAGGGTATTTTGAGTCATTAGAAGGATGGATTGGTAGTGTGGTATATGATTTGTAGTGTGTTATGATCCAAGTTGCATATCTACAGGAGACCCCTATTAGATGATTACAAAAAGGGGAAGAAGATTACAGGTTTATTGATTTGCAGCTTATTATGATCAAGGAGATCTTTAGTCAAGGGGAAGCATTGAAGTTTTGTTTCATTCAGGGAGATGATTACATCTCAACTTCAGGGGAAGCTTTGGCTTTATGATGAAGTTCGTACACGACGTTGTTTGTTTTGTCATCATCAAATAGGGGAAGATTGTTGGGATTCTAAATTTAATGAGAAAAAATAAATAAAAGAATGAAACAAAAGGATCAGAATTGTCATTAAAGAATTCTTCAAGCTGGTGGAGAATTATGAAGATTTGGTCAAAGATGTTAAAGATAATGATTAGGAAACATATTAATGTGATTTAATGTGATTTAATTAGTTTCCTTATCTATTAATTAGCTTCCTTTGTAAGCCTTAATATCCCTCTATATAAAGGGTATTAGGTGTGTAGGTTTAACCATCCAGAAAAGTATGTGTACACAAAGTGTTAGAGATGTAGATGTCTATAGAGTTGGTGTAGCCTCAAGGTAATCAGGGTTTTCCTTGATCCCTGTTACAGTTCATTGATGTAACCGTATTATCTTGATCAAATAATATTGGGGATGTGGTGAATGTTTGGTAAAACCTTTTTATGATAATATTGATTCTATGTTTGAATATTCCGCCTATGTTATCATTATCCTAGATTAGTTCTTAACAAACTAGAGTTACAACGATCTATGGAGTTATCAGACTCCACAGATATTGTAAAGCATCATAGTAACCATAATAATACGCTATATTTCTAGATTGATTACTATGAGTTTTGACTTCAATATCCCTATGACTTTGTTCTCCATTTTCCTTGCCATCAACCCAAATTGTTGCAACCTGCATAACCTATGGCTTATTATACACTCTTTGATCTTGCGAAGGAAGTGTTTTTAAGATTGATCTTATTGTTCTCCATGTGAGGAACGTCTTTTAGGTTCTAAAGAAACAAGCATAAGGATTATTTTTAAGGGCTTTCATGCATAGTTCAATTGCTTGTTTAGACAATCTTTCACAAGCTGCTAATTGATTTTCTAATACATACTCAGTATCATCAAAATACAACTGAAGGTTTTTGGCATTATCGTCTTCCGGCACTAAATCATATATGAAGTGGTAAACCTGGCCTTGCACTCTAAATGTGTATATACCATTATTCCTCTTTCTAAAATTAGCATCACATTTGACTCCTAGTGAAGTAAAAGCGAAGAGGTTGTTATATGTTCTAATGTGTGTTTTAATTTTTTTTGCTTTTTCTGATGTTGAGGTCAACATGTCTTTTAGAATATCTAAAGCTTGTTGCTAATCAAGACAACACGGCCATTTAAGCAAAAAAAATTGGTTTTTGAGTAAAACATGAAAGCACCACAATGCGAACAATCTTGCATCCTAGGAAGAATCACAGCCATTGTAGGTGATATGTGTGAAAACATATATCCATTTTATATCAAAATAGACCCTAAAAAGACAAAATTGTGCTTTAAACGCTTGAATATTGCTTGTTTTGTCTTTGTGATTGTGTAGGTACGGATAAAGCAAAAATCCATAAGAAAACGGTTAAAACCGAGCAAACATGAACACAAGAACGGAAGAGCTCACAAAAAGCCGAGAGGAAGCTACCAAAAGTCAAACCTCAGTGAAACCTTCAGTCAACTCTTGGTCAACAAAAGTCAAACACTAAAGGACAAAAATCCCAAAGGTACAAATCCAGTCCCTCAAGTTTTCCTAAATTTCACAAATGATCCCTAATTAAAATGGGCCTACCTTACTTATTATACACGAAATAACTAAAACCCTTAGCCCTAGCCCTTTACCCCATTTCCTAGCCCAAAACCAAAAACTGTGGCCCGTTTCTCAAGTCAAAGCCCAAATAGCCTCAGTCAAACTTATACAAACGCACCCTTCAGTTAAAATTTAGCGGGAAATGAAGTTATACTGTTCACCATCTCCTTCATTTACCCTCTCAGTCAAATCATGGGGAAAATCCTAATTAAAGGACAAAAAGGACAATTCATGGGATCTAGTACACGCTGGCAAAATCTTACATCACCAAACACATTTCATTGGTTGATCCCATCAAGAGAGGACACGTTAGATGATGAGATCATATCATTTTCTACACATTATCATATCGTGTTTTTATGCTTAGGTAAGACGATTTATGATCATCTTATTGAAATGAATTAGGTCACTTCTTCATTTGAATAAGGAAATTATAAATCTCTGAACTATGAATTTATAAATTCTCAGTTACAAGGAGTTGAACGCTTCTTTTTGTAAGTGACAAATTATAAATAAGTAGGCTTAAGTATATAACATACGTACAAACAAGTTTCTTTCAATCCGTTTGTACAAACAATTCCTTAATCATTATCATTATTACCTTCATTACCTTCATCATCTGTTCATTTCAAAATATGTATCTCACGTGATTAGCAACTCTCTTACAAATTCATAATCATTCCTTGACATTACTCATTCCATGATCTCCGTATTCTAAAAAATTTTGTTATATTCTGCAACATAATAACAAGGAAACACACAAGAATCTATACAATGTCAAATGATTTCAATACCACTAGGTATGAAAATTTTGACAAAGACTTGTGATAGCATTCTTATTCGATGTTGACTTTTAAAGGTTAATGAATAATGATTCTTTATGATCATAGTAGCGCAGCAGAAGCATGGTAGGCCCATGACCCACAGGTTCCGTAAATCAAAGTATTTCATCCAGGTTCTATCAGGATCTGAAGATATTCTATTGGCTGTCATCAAGAGGTGTGCTCTTGAAAATAAGTAGACGTGTGAAAGGAGGTAATTATAATTATGGTGCGCAGCATAATTATAAATGCATCACACATGTGGACTTGTGACCTTGATTAGCCTAACATAAAGATCAAATTCATGCCTAGTACCTACATCTATATCACTATAACTTTCAATTAAATCTCGGGACGAGATTTCTGTATGGGGTGGAGACTATAACAACCCAAGAAATTTCATCAACCTATTTTACTATTATCACAATTGTACGGGGAAATTTTTCGCTTTATTACATTACTTGCATTGTCAATATCTCAGTATGTCATGTAACTTACATAACTAAAGTAGACGAGCTCACGCAACCTATCTATGGCAATCCTGTCTTTATATATGTCAAGCAAACATCACAATATGTCAATTCAATATCATCATATCCTTATTACAAAGTACATTATTCCTATAATGTACCATTCGCAACGTTATATCAAAACGGGCTTTAAACCGTTATCGTATACCTCTAAACCCTAATTCCATGAAGGGTTAATATCTAAAGTGAATGTACAAGCTACTAAAGCATATATACAAGTAATATAACATTTCATTTGAAATATAAACTCCCTCCAAGTCAAGTACAAGTTTTCAAAGCACAATGTACAAGTCATTAAGCATGACATCTAAAATAGCCGTTTTACCTCCGTTTTCATTCTAATTTCTTCACCATCACTTGTGTACAAGCTACTACACTCAATATACAATGTGTAAACCCTAATTATTCTATTCATAAACTTTCATACACATTTTTACTCTTAAAACCCTAATTCAAAACTCAGAAACCCTAACCCGAGCTAAATACTACACTATGACCCGTTTCTTCGTTTTTATCCATTGTAAACCTAAACCAATACTCAAATAAGTTGTAATAACATTAATTACAACATTTTCAACCATATTACATCATCATTTCACCATATTAACAACAGTGTACAAGAAATAAATCTAGAAAACCCTAATTGTGCCCTAATTGGAACTTTGGACCCGTTTACTCGTTTTCGCCCATTTTAAACCCGAACCACCTATCAATTCTTGTTATTAATCCTTAATACAATCCTTACAAACATTAATCCATCATTATTGATCAAATGTACATGAATTACAAGCTTGAAAACCCTAAATAAGCCCTAATGAACCCAAAACCTAGTTTCTTTCATTTTGACCCATTTTAACTAATATTTTTGCAAACAAGCACCTCCATGACTCACCTCCTTCATACCTAAGCAGCTTACACACCTTCTAAACAAATATCTTCATCAATTATTGTTTAAAATTTGCACATGGTCTCTTGTTTCTTCTTGTTTAAGCCGCGACATCACATGGACCATCCAACACCACAAAGCTACTTTCTAGCTCAAAAAACACATCATCTAGCTTCTACTCATCACCCTCTATCCCTTACACATGTCCTAGCTCAGATCATAAGCTTACCTTAGTCACCAAGATCATTTCACCTATAAATAGGAACCATAACACTTCATTTTCTTCATCCCCCACTTCCTCCTCTATAACCCTTACATAGAAGCAATACTTTGCTCTAATAGATCCTAAGAGATCTTTAGAAGGCTCAAGTTCCAAAAGGAAACAAAAGAAACCAAGAAACAAAGCCCGAGAGTCGTTATTCTAGGCGTACGAAGCTAAAAGTCCCGATTTCGGCCCGTTTCTAAGCTATAAGCTCAAACCCAGGTTCTGAATGTTCTACTCCTGCTCCTACACTCTTATAATGTTCATATGATCCTAAATATACTCTTGTTAAAGTTTCATAACTTAATTCATGATCATTTTCCATTTTGATCCAAAACCGTACACCCGAAACCCTCATTTCGCGTTTTTCCTAAAACTAAATATTATAATAATTAAATATTGTTATAATCTATCCTAGAATGCTTAAATAATGTTAAAATAACCACTTTATTGACTAATTAAGGAATTTGAACTTAAAACCTACGCGTTTACGTTTTGAAACCCTAATTTGACCCGTTTTGCTTCCTAGCTTAACGAATCGTTATTCTAAACTTTCGGTGTGTTAAATCTTCATATTTTAGTTTATTACAACTTATAAATGTCTATTGAAATGTTAAAATAAGTTTTCATGGCAATTTGGACATATTTTGTAATTATAATCCATGCAAGGGGTATATATCATAACTTTCTGAAACTTATAACTAAAGGGGCTGAAAAAGTCATTTTATCAAACTTATAACTATAAGGGTCTATTATGTCACTTTTCAAAGTCCAAGGTTTACTTGGCATATCTTTCAAAGTTATTAAGTCACTTTCAAAGTACAAGGTTACTTGGTATAATCTTTAAATTAAAGGACCAAAGTCGTAAAAGTGTGCAAACTCCAAGGTTAAATTCTGCACTTTCAAACTCTATCGGGTCTAAAATGTAACATTTTGAAAAAGTATAAAAACATGTTTACAACACCTTACAAGACATAACTTTAATTACGCTTCTCGTGCGCGTTTAACATTTCCAGATAATTGACTAAAACCTTAAAAAAACCGATTATATCGTATCACAATACAAGGGAGCTCATATAAGGAGTTTCATCTTGGTAAAACTTCTGACTGATTATTGGGTTTACATTTAAAGTGCCCTATCTCCATCAACACATTTACTGAATTACTTCTAAATTAGGATGGCCCGAACAGTGATACAATAATTCCAAACACTTCAATCAACTCATACTCTAAAAACTAAATCTTCTAGAGTACAATCTTCCTAATACTCAACATAGTCTGACTCGGTTTGCTGATGTACTGTTATTATCAATTTACTATATCAAATTCCCCGGTTAAGATTATGATGATGGTCTTCAGCTTTCATTTCAGAAATTTATTACAACTACCCGACCAGGTAAAGTTCATAACCTCGCATTTTACTTATTTACTATTTTTATAAACCCGCTTTACATACTCGTTTATCTTATAACAATGTGATTACTTTTCAAAGACTTAGTGAGATTCATAACCTCGCCTTTACTTATTTACATGTTTTATAAACCCGCGAGGGGGATACATGCTTGTTACAAACTCTATTACATACTCGTTTATCTTATAACAATGTGATTGCTTTTCAAGGAGACTTAGTGAGTCATAGCCAGCGCTTGTTCAATCTTATTGATATGTTTTATAAACCCGCGAGGGGATACATGCATATACAAACTCTTTTACATACTCCGTTTATCTATAACAATGTGATTACTTTTCATTGGCTTAATGAATTCATAACCCCATATTTCAATCTTTTAAATACTTTATAAACATGTGATACCTGATATAAACCATGAATGAAAGTGTTTTCTAAAGTATGCTATCCAGATATATTATTGTCTAAGTAGCTTCCAGTGCCATTATTTCCATATCATGAATCATTAATTACTTGCATTGCGAGTGAACGCGAATATTGTGAATAGATCTATTGGGTTGAGGCTCCCGTTGTATACCCATAGCTTGGGGTAGCCAAACGCACTATATGTCCTAAAGGTAACCTTGGCATGTACCTTTTCCCACGGGGACATCTGTCCCTAACCAATATCACAATGTGATTTCCCTTTGTAATGTATTGATGTCATGAGCTTAGATCAATAAAATGTTCCCCCGTGGATGATTTGTCCTGCAATAACCAGTATTACACTATAACTTGTATTCAACTATTACATTTCAAACCCATATAATTTCACTCAACCTTTTGTGTTTACCCTTTTTAATGCATGTTTATCTCAGTAATTGGAGCACCTTATAGCCTGGAGTGGCATGGACTCGAAGATGGCTAAACTTGTTATCAATCCCATTTTTACGTCAACTAGATTTTTGGACCTGCCTTTGTAACACTCTGATTTGAAATGAATTATAACATATCTGTTTGAATAAATTTCTCTTTTGGGTCCGTTTTCTATGATTATGATTGGTGTAACCATGAAAGAATACCCCAGATTAACCTTCCGCTGCTATATGTAAAAATAGGGGTGTAACAGATTTGGTAGCAGCGCCAAGGATATAGAAACAAGGTCAAAACCTAACTAAGTAACCACATTTCTTTCTACCATCAAAGTCCTCCGTGCCACAACATCGAACAAGTATGTAAATAGACATATCAATTAACTATTACATAAAATAACTTAGTTATTTACAAACTAGTTGTATCAGAACGATGTCTTCTCCCAACCGCTCTACTTCCGATATTGAGGATACTTTTTCCTCTATTAATATTCTTAACTATACTTCGGTCTCATCAGATTCTTTCCCAGCTTCATTGGGAAGCAATTCTTTTAACTCTTCGGAAAACTCTACAGATAATATAAATTCCGATCAGTATTCTTATCTTCTACATAATCCTTGTTTGAAGGACGTACAATCATTTTATGCTAAGGAATTACCTATTTCATCATCAGATCCTATTACTCTACCAGCTATTTTGACTCCATCTCCAGTATTACCACCATCATTACTATTTGATCCTCGATATTTTTTTGTTCCTGAAGAACTATTACCTCCTAAGAAACGAATCTGTTCCCCATATTCTTCCTCAACTACGTTATCTAATCCATTCGAAACAAACTTATGGATTTTGGTATCAACCATCTTCTCAGTTTATACTCCTACCACCCACCTGTAAATATTTGAAATAGGAAAAAGTTTCAGTTAAGTACATCTGAAAACATCATAGGAACAGATCTATAGATTTTGAAATTTTTTGAATTACTTAAGAATGAACTCTCTCTTCACCGCATTGAGAAAATGGAAGAAGGACGTATTAATGGTAACGAACTAAAGACCGAACTTAAGAGAATCCGCACTCAGATTATCAAACTTCAAAAGAAGCGGTTAGGGCAAAAGGATAAGATTGCCTTTGCTCACTACAGAATTTCCGATCTTGAACAAATCATTGAGAAAATCCAAGCACGTCACCAAACAAATCGCAGATCTTTAGGATTGGTCATCTACCGCTCAAATCATCAAGCTATTAGACTAGTTATAACTTTATCCTAGCCATGGGATGTGTGGTATAAATAAAAACGCTTGTCAAATCTTGACTATGTACAGTAAGAAGGCAAGTTATTTATAAAGGCAATCCCGTTTCATACCTTATTGTTTCCAACTTATCTCTCTTTCATCATCATTTCCACCATTTGCATCATTATCTCCGTCTTTATCATAACCTCTAAGTGCTTAAAAATTCAAAAATAAGCATTTCTCTTTAAGCATTTTAAGCATCACATTCTCTTTTATAACTTAGGATATTCTGATCTTATTACGTGTTATCTTTTATTGATAGAATGCCTCCCAAAAGGACATCAACATCTGAAACACCAGCCATAACTTTAGCTGCCATCCGAACAACAATTTAATATGCATTTCCTCAGCTCTGAAAGCACAATCCTGCATCATGCAAATACTAACAATACTAACAAGAACATCGGGACAAGCGGAACTCCAGTAGCAAGAAAAGGAATCAACGATCACAAAAGAAAGTTTGAAGATAGAGTGAAGACGACCACCTACAACAAAAACAATCTAAACACAACAACAATAACCACTCCAACAATCACAATAACAACAACTACCAAGATAACAACAACAATAACAACCATAACAATGATTACCCAACACCAACAGCATAATAGAAGACCAGAAAACCTTCAGAACTTATACTGCCACTAAATGGAGTATACTGGAAAACCTCCCCTTGAGTAAGAAGATGTAGACTACATCATACGGGACCTTGCAGTGTCAAGTGTCAGGTTTGCAACAAGATAGGTCACCAGACCAAGTACTGCAAAAGACAACAGGGCCACAGGAAAGCATACTTAGAGATAAGCTTGCTTTTGTTCACTTTAGGATTTCTACCCTAGAAACAACTCTTGAGGATATTCAAGTTTCATCAGAATCTTCTCCAATCTGAAAACTTCAATCATCAAGCCACAATCCTTGTCGTTTGTTACTTTATTCTTATTTTGAGAAAAAAGAATCCTACTATGAGATATGTAGCATAAGTATCAACTCTTTTAGAGTTTCATATGTAAAGCTACCCATTAAATAATAAAAGTGATGATTCCGTTACACTTTTATCTGCTGATATCAAACTAGACATTATTTGTCATTCATCATTCTATTATGTACAAACTCTGAATACTCCCTCAAACAAATGCAACATAAATTTTCATCATCGATTATATGGGGCGTCAGTACAATCAATTCAAGAATCATCTTCATTTGTCTACACTTTACCATATCGTGTTATATTATGCTTAGGTAAGACGAATTATATCATCTTATTGAAATGAATTAGGAACACTTTCTTCTTTGAATAAGGAAATTATAAAACTCTTAATCTATGAATTTTATAAATACTCAGTTACAAGGATTGAACGCTTCGTTTTGTAAGTGACTAATTATAAATAAGTATTGGCATAAGTATGAAAAACAACACTTACAAAACAAGTTTCTTTCAATCCGTTGGACAAACAATCCATAATCATTATCCATTATTACCTTTCATTTTTATATTATACCTTCATCAACTGTTCAATTCAAAACTGTATCTCACCTGATTAGCAACTCTCTTACAAATTCATAATCATTCCTTGACATCACTCATTCCATGATCTCCGTATTCTAAAATTTTCTGTTATATTCTGCAACATAATAACAAGGAAACACACAAGAATCTATACAATGTCAAATGATTCATACCACTAGGCATTAAAATTTTAACAAAGCACATTGGTGATAGCATCTATTCGATGTTGACTTTTAAAGGTTAATGAATAGCGATTCTTTACGATCAGAGTAGCACAGCAGAAGCATGGTGGGCCCATAACCTACAGGTTCCACAAATCAAAGTATTTCATCCACCCAGGTTCTATCAGGATCTGAAGAAATTCTATTGGCTGTCATCAAGAGGTGTAGTCTTGAAAATAAGTAGACGTGTGAAAGGAGGTAATTATAATTATGGTGTACAACATAATTATAAATGCATCACACACGTGGACTTGTAACCTTGATTAACCTAACATAAAAATCAAATTCATGCCCAGTACCTACATCTATTCACTATAACTTTCAATTAAATCTAGGGATGAGATTTCTGTAAGGGAGGAGACTATAACACTCAGAATTTCATCAACCTATTTTACTATTATCACAATTATACGGGGAAATTTTTCGCTTTATTACATTACTTGCATTGTCAATATCTCATTAAGCAAGGTAACTTGCATAACTAAAGTAGACAAGCTCACGCAACCTATCTATGGCAATCCTGTCTTCATATATGTCAAGCAAACATCATAACATGTCAAGTCAATATCATCATATTCTTTTTACAAAGTACATTATTCCTATAATGTACCATTCGCAACATTATATCAAAACGGGCTTTAAACCGTTATCGTATACCTCTAAACCCTAATTCCATGAAGGGTTAATATCTAAAGTGAATGTACAAGCTACTAAGCAAATAAAAAAGTAATAAAGTCATTGTCATTTTGAAATATAAACTCCCTCCAAGTCAAGTACAAGTTTTCAAAGCACAATGTACAAGTCATTAAGCATGACATCTAAAATAGCCGTTTTACCTCCGTTTTCATTCTAATTTCTTCACCATCACTTGTGTACAAGATACTACACTCAATATACAATGTTAAGCCCCTAAATTATCTATCATAAACTTTCATACACTATTTTACTGTTAAAACCCTAATTCTAAAACCAGAAACTGACCCGAGCTAAATACTACGACTATACACCTCGTTTCTTCTCTATCGTTTTTATATCCCATTGTAAACCTAACCAATACTAAATAAGTTGTAATAACTTAATTACAAACATTTTCCAAACCACATTACATCATCATTTACCAAATTCGACAACAGTGTACAAGAAATAAAACTAGAAAACCCTAATTGTGCCCTAATTGGAACTTTGACCCGTTACTCATTTTCGCCCATTTACACCCAACCACCTATCAATTCTGTTATTAATCTTAGTACAATCCCTTACAAAACATTAATCCATCATTATTAATCAAATGTAACATGAATTACAAAGACTTGAAAACCCTAAATAAGCCCTAATGTACCCGAAACTCAAAACCTATGCATTTTGACCCATTTTGAAAGTTATTTCTTGCAATCAACACCTAGACTATGATTAAATTCAAATCCCTAAGCTGATTAAAAAAGCCACCTCCTTTGAATCCTTGGACACTAAATGAGCCACATTAAGAAAACATAACATGCTCTCTTGTTCTTTCTTTTTAAGCCGTGGACACAAACACCCCTTATAAGCCTTCCAACACATCCTATCTACTATACTAGCTCTTCCTTGTCATCTCCTATACTCCATAACTCATCAACTATATAAATGAGACACCTCACCCCCTTACCTTGGACTCTAAGTTTCGAAATTGCTATAAATAAGGGCAAACCATGTTCATTTCAACTCATCCCCCACTTCCTCCTCTATAACCCGTCATAGCAGTAATCCTTTGCTCAATATGAATATTAAGAGATCCTAAGAAGTCCCAAGAACAGAAGTGAAGCAAAATAAACCAAGAAAAGAAGCCCGGGAGTCGTTATTCTAGGCGTACGAAGCTAAAAGTCCCGATTTCGACCCGTTTTCAAGCTATAAGCTCAAACCCAGGTTCTGGATGTTCTACTTCTGCTCCTACACTCTTATAATGTTCATATGATCCTAAATAAACTCTTGTTAAAGTTTCATAACTCAATTCATGCTCATTTTCTATTTTGATCCAAAACCGTACACCCGAAACCCTAATTTTATGTTTTTCTTAAAACTAAATGTTATAATGGTTAAATATTGTTATAATCTATCCTAGCATGCTTAAATAATGTTAAAATAACCACTTTATTGATTAATGAAGGAATTTGAACTTAAAACCTGCGCGTTTACGTTTTAAAACCCTAATATGACCCGTTTTGCTTCCTAGCTTAACGAATCGTTATTTTAAACTTGCGTTGCGTTAAATCTTCATATTTTAGTTTATTATAACTTATAAATGTCTATTGAAATGTTAAAATAAGCTTGCATGGCAATTTGGACATGTTTTGTAAATATTATCCATGCAAGGGGTATATATCATAACTTTCTGAAACTTATAACTAAAGGGGCTGAATATGTCATTTTATCAAAGTTATAACTATAGGGGTCTATTATGTCACTTTCCAAAGTACAAGGTTTACTTTGTATATCTTTTAAACTTGAAGGACCAAACTCATAAAAGTGCAAACCCCAAGGGTATATTTTGCCATTTTTCATTCCTAAGGGTGTAAAATGTAACATTTTGAAAAAGTATAAAAACATGTTTAAAACCTTACAAGACATAACTTTAATTAACGCTTCTCGTGCTTATCATTTCCAGATATTGATCAAAACGCTTTAAACCGATTATATCGTATCACAATACTAGGGAGCTTCATATTAAGGGGTTTCATCTTGGTATTACGTTCTGACTAAGTTGTTGGGTTTACGATTTAAAGTGCCCTAGCTCCTCAAACGTTTACTGAATGACTTCTGAATTATGATGGCCCGAACGGTGATACAATAATTCCAAACTTTCCAATCAAACTCATAACAATATTAGACTCTCTGAACCAAAGTTCTAGAGTACAATCTACCTAAGACTTGACATATTTACTCAGGTTGCGTGACGTGGCTGTTTACTATCATTTTGCTATATCAACCTTCCCCGATAAGGTCGTCAGCTTTCATTTTGGAATATTTATTACAACTACCTATCAGGTGAAGTTCATAGCCTCGCTTTTACTTATTTACATGCTTTATAAACCCGCGAGGGGGATACATGCTTGTTTACAAACTCTTTTACATACTCGTTTATCTTATAACAATGTGATTACTTTTCAAAGACTTAGTGAGTTCATAGCCTCACTTTTTAATCTCTTTAATGTTTCATAAACCCGTGAGGGGGATACATGCTATAAATTACGAATACAAGTGTTTTTCCAGACTATATGCTATCCTGGATTATATCCTTACAATTAATGCTCTAAGTTACTTTATGCAAAAGTCCTCATTATTCAGGATCATACATCATTTCGGGTGATCTCGAATATTGGGAATAGACTATCGGTTGACGAAATCCGATTTGTGTTAGCCGAATAGGTAACCAAACACACTATATTTGAATTTCATAGGTATATGACAATTACCTACACCGGGGGCCATTAATTCTATATATATATCACATCAATTTGGGTATATATATACTAGTCAGTTTGTGTGCCATGAGCTTAGACGAAATAACAAGACAATAACGCAATTATACCATAACATTATACATGTAATACCATTTTCCCATGATAATTGTATTCGTTATAATTATTACAAATAACGGGTGTATAACAACGTAACCCAATACCACACTATAACGCATTACTATGACACTACTTTTATAACAATTACTTATGATGACTTGTATTCAACTATTACATTTCAAACCTATGAATTTCACTCAACCATTGTGTTGACTTTTTAGCATGTTTATCTCAGGTAATTGAGCAACTTATGGCCGAAAAGTGGCATGGACTTGAAGATGGCTAAAATTTGTTATCATTCACATTGTATGTAACTAGATTTTGGGACCTGCCTTTGTAAACAACTCTCACTTTTTATGATTTTTATTTGAAAGATATTGTATCTTTGAACAAACGTCTCTTTTGAGTCGTTTTCTATGATTGTGACTGTTGTACTATGAGTAAATAACATAAGTTATTTATGTAATAGTATAATAGATATGTATATTTACATACTTGTTCCGGAATGTAGTGGCACGGAGGACTTTGATGGCTAGAAAAGAAATGTGGTTATAGTTAAGGTTTTGACCTTGTTCTCTATAACCATGGCGCTGATACCAATCTGTAACACCCCCATTTTTACAATATAGCAGCGGAAGCTAATCTGGGGTATTACTTCATGGATACAACAATCATAATCATAGAAAACGACCCAAAAGAGACGTTTATTCAAAAGATATGTTATCATTCATTTCAAATCAGAGTTTTACAAAGGCAGGTCCCAAAATCTAGAAACATAAAATGTGAATGATAACAAGTTTTAGCCATCTTCATGTCCATGCCACTCCATGCTATAAGTTGCTCAATTACCTGAGATAAACATGCATAAAAAGGGTCAACACAAAGGTTGAGTGAAATTCATAGGTTTGAAATGTAATAGTTGAATACAAGTTATAGTGTAAATACTGGTATTGCAGGGACAATCATCATGGGGAACATTATTTATTGCATCTAAGCTCATGACATCAATACATTAATAGGGAAATCACCGTAGTGATATTGGTTAGGGACAGATGTCCCCGTGGAAAAGGTAACTTGCCAAGGTTACCTATTAGGACAAATATAGTGCGTTTGGCTACCCCAAGCATGGGTATACCAACGGGAGCCGTCACCCCCAATAGATCTATTCACAATATTCGCGTTCACTCGCAATGCAAGTAATTAATGATTCATGATATGTAAATAATGACACTGGAAGCTACTTAGGCAATAATATATCTGGGTAGCATACATTTAGAAAACACTTGCATTCATGGTTTATATCAGGTATCACAGGTTTATAAAGTATTCAAAAGATTGAAATATGGGGTTATGAATTCATTAAGCCTTTGAAAAGTAATCACATTGTTATAAGATAAACGAGTATGTAAAAGAGTTTGTAACAAGCATGTATCCCCCTCGCGGGTTTATAAAACATGTAAAATAAGTAAAGGCGAGGTTATGAACTTCACAATATCGGTTTTAAGTACTTGTGTATATTAAAAACAATTGAGCATGTATCCCCCTCGCGGGTTTATAAAACATGTAAATAAGTAAAGGCGAGGTTATGAACTTCACCTGATAGGTAGATGTAATAATTATTCTGAAATGAAAGCTGACGACCTTATCACAATCTTAACCGGGGAATGTTGATATAGTAAAATGATAGTAAATAGCCACGTCACGCAACCTGAGTAAATATGTTGAGTCTTAGGAAGATTGTACTCTAGAACTTTAGTTTTAAGAGTTATGAGTTTGATTGAAGAGTTTGGAATTATTGTATCACCGTTCGGGCCATCATAATTCAGAAGTCATTCAGTAAACGTTTGAGGAGCTAGGGCACTTTAAATCGTAAACCCAACAACTCAGTCAGAACGTAATACCAAGATGAAACCTCTTAATATGAAGCTCCCTAGTATTGTGATACGATATCATCGGTTTTAAGTGTTTTATTCAATATCTGGAAAAGTTAAGCACGAGAAGCGTTAATTAAAGTTATGTCTGGTAATGTTTTGAATATGATTTTATACTTTTTCAAAATGTTACATTTTAGACCCTGGGGTTTGGAAAATTGCAATTAGGCCCTTGGAGTTTGCATTTTTACGACTTTGGTCCTTCAAGTTTTAAAGATATACCAAGTAAACCTTGTACTTTGAAAAGTGACATAATAGACCCCTATAGTTATAACTTTGATAAAATGACACTTTTAGTCCTTTTAGTTATAAGTTTCCAAAAGTTACGATATATACCCCTTGCATGGATTATAATTACAAAACATGTCCAAATTGCCATGCAAGCTTAGTTTAACATTTCAATAGACATTTATAAGTTATAATAAACTAAAATATGAAGTTTTAACGTAACACAAGTTTAAAATAACGATTCGTTAAGCTAGGAAGCAAAACGGGTCAAATTAGGGTTTCAAAATGAAAACGCGCGGGTTTTAAGTTCAAATTCCTTCATTAATCAATAAAGTGGTTATTTTAACATTAGTTAAGGATGCTAGGATAGATTATAACAATATTTAATCATTATGACATTTAGTTTTAAGAAAAACGCGAAATTAGGGTTTCGGGTGTACGGTTTTGGATCAAAACGGAAAATGAGCATGAATTGAGTTATGAAACTTTAACAAGAGTATATTTAGGATCATATGAACATTATAAGGGTGTATTAGCAGAAGTATAACATTTTAAAACCTGGGTTTGAGTTTCAAGGAGCAAAAATGGTGGAAACGGGTCATTTCGGGTAGTATTTCTACTCGTACGCCTTGTATCTTTACTTTGGGGCTTCAATTCTTCAGGGCTTCGCTTCTTGAACTTCTTTAATGATCCTAGGATCATAAGGGAGCAAAGTATTGCTGCCTATAAGGGTTATAGAGGAGGAAGTGTGGTGCAAATTGAAATGAACAATCTAAGGCTCTATTTATAGTAGTTTGAAGGCAAAAGAGTTAAGCAACCCATGTAATCTATTTATGGACCATGTGACTTCAATTTGGGCCATGAGAAGGTAAGAGCAGGTGGGTAAGCTGCTTTGGGATGTCTAGAAGCTTATCTTGCGTGGATGCTTGCACATGGGTAATATTTTAAATGGGTAAAAATGGTGCAAGTCTAGTCGCGGGTCACTTTTGGGGTCTTAGGGCTCGAAATCAAGTTTTAAGCTTATATCTCACATACATTGTTCAAGTAATGATAGATACATGTTCTTAAGATGTGTATTAAGGATTATGAATGGAAATTAGTAAGTGGTTTGGTTCAAAATGGGTCGAAATTGAGTGAAAGAAACAAGAAGATCATGTGCAATTTTAAACAATATAAATGGAAGATATTTTGAAGAGAGGTGCTTGTAAGAAGCTAGAGAGGTAAGGTTCTTGTCATTGAGGTGCCTGGTTGCAAAAAAAATAGTTAAAATGGGTCATTTTGCAAGAAAAGGGTTCACGGGTTCCATTAGGGCTCATTAGGGCTTGGATTGAGTTTGCTTGCTTGTAATTCGTGTACATTTGATTAAGAATGATAGGTTACTGATCCTAAGGCTTATATTAAGGATTATAATCAAAAGTTGAGAGGTGGTTTGGGTTAAAACGGGTAGAAAATGAGTAAACGGGTCAAAATCACAATTAGGGCACAATTAGGGTTTTCTGGATTTGTTTCTTGTATAATTGAAGTAGAATGATGAAATGATAATGGATTATGATTGAGAATGTTGTAATTTATGTTATTATAACTTATTTAAGTATTGGTTTAGGTTTACAATGGATAAAAACAAAGAAACGAGTCATGGTTTAGAAACTAGCTCGGTTTTAGGGTTTAGGGTTTTGAATTAGGGTTTTGAGTGTAAAAAGATGTATGAAAGTTTATGAATAGAATAATTAGGGTTTACACATTGTATATTGAGTGTAGTAGCTTGTACATAAGTGGTGGTGAAGAAATTGGAATGAAAACAGAGGTAAAACGGCTATTTTAGAGATCATGTTTAATGACTTGTATATTGAGCTTTTAAAGACTTGTACTTTGATTTAAAGAGATTTTATATTTCATATGAGATGTTATATTACTTGTACATATGCTTTAGTATCTTGTATATTCACTTTAGATATTAATCCTTCATAGAATTAGGGTTTAGAGGTATACGATAACGGTTTAAAGCCCGTTTTGATATAACATTGCGAATAGTACATTATAGGAATAATGTACCTTATAAAAAGATTATAATGATATTAACTTGACATGTTATGATATTTGCTTGACATATATGAAGATAGGATTTCCATAGATAGGTTGCGTGAGCTCATCTACTTTAGTTATGTAAGTTACATGACATACTGAGACATTGACAATGCAAGTAATGTAATAAAGCGAAAAATTTCCCCGTATAATTGTGATAATAGTAAAATAGGTTTTGCATTTGATGAAAATTCTTGGGTTGTTATAAATAAGCCCCCTCGAGCTTATTTAGGGACCTAATATGCTTATTGAACTTATATGGACCCTAACCTCAAGTGTAAACATAACCGAACCCTTAACGGGCTTGATAGCCCATTACCATGACCAACGAAAACCCATAAGCCTCAAATAAGATTAGACAACTTATTTGCGAGCTTAAACAGTTTATAGAACTTATAATAACTTTAGAAAAGCTAATTGACCTTAGAGGAGTGAGTCTAAAAGCTTAAAGGGCCTTATCAAACTCTTAATGGACTCAAAAGCCCATTAACGAACTTACTAGCTTATTGAATAAGCCATACCGTGAAAACAGATTAATTATAATCATAAGTGCTTAATGAGATAAGAAAATAAGTTGGATCATGTAGTGAAACCCTAGTTGACCCTTAAAAACATTTCGGGTTAAGGTTGATTGGCTAACGAGCCCAACAAGCTCGAATAAGCTTAAATAAGCTCACTCGAGCTTATTTTCAGCCAAACGGTCTCACATAAGCTTATATAATCCAAATGAGTACTTATGTGCTTTTTGGAATCTTAAATGGACCATTCATTAGCTTAATGGACTTTTACGAGTCCAATAAGGCCAAACAAGCCAAAATAAGCTCATCTGAGCTTATTTATAAGCTGACCCGACTTATATGGCTTATTGGAGTCCATTAAAACCAAATACCACTTGCTAGAACTTAATTGGACTTAAAATGTGACTTTTTTAGGTTAAAGGACTAAAAGTGTCAAATTTTAAACTTAAGGGTTAAAACTGTCAAAACTGATTTTATAAAGTTTTAAGGATTGTTTTGTCACTTCTGGAACTTAAAGGACTGTTTTGGAACATCTAACGGCCTAAAGTGTAATTGTTGTAAAGTTAAAGGACTAAAGGTGTAATTATGGAAACCTATGGGTTTAAAGTGTAAATGTTATATTTTCATAAACATATGGACTATTTTTGTAATATAGAAAACCTAAGGGTATTTCATGAACAAAGGTGATTTTAATAACCACTTAACATACCAGACGAGTTATATATTTACCGAATATTATACAAGTTAACGCCCCTAGACTCTCCACATCACCCCCATGTGTCCTAACCTGGTTACCAAAGTTTCTTGGCCTCTAAGGGTTGCTAACACTATAAATAGGACCCTAAACCTTTCATTTCAAAGCATCCCCCACTTCCTCCTCTATAACCCTTCATAGAAGCAATCCTTTGCTCTAATAGATCCTAAGTGATCTTAAGAAGTCTCAATTATAGAAAGGAAGCAAAAGAAACCAAGAAACAAAGCCCGGGAGTCGTTACTCTAGCCGTACGAAGCCGAAGTCCGATTCGACTGTATTCCGAACCATTTTGGATCCTGGAAGCTCAAACCCCGGTTTTTAATGTTCAATTCTGCAACTAACACCCTTATTCTGTTCATATGATCCTAAATATACTCTTGTTAAAGTTTCATAACTCAATTCATGCTCATTTTCCGTTTTGATCCAAAACCGTACACCCGAAACCCTAATTTTGCGTTTTTCTTAAAAATAAATGTTATAATGATTAAATATTGTTATAATCTATCCTAGCATGCTTAACTAATGTTTAAAATAACTACTTTATTGATTAGTGAAGTAATTTGAACTTAAAAACCCATGCGTTTACGTTTGAAACCTAATTTGACCCGTTTTACTTACTCATCTAAACGAAATCGTTATTTTAAACTGTGTTGCGTTAAATCTTCATATATTATTATTAAACTTAAAAATGTCTAAGTGAAAATTAAAATACGCTGGCATAGCAATTAAGGACATGTTTTTTGTATTATAATCCATGCCAAGGGTTATATACCGTGAACATCTGAAATTAATAACTAGAAGGGCTGAATATGTCATTTTATCAAAGTTATAACTATAGGGGTCTATTATGTCACTTTTCAAAGTCCAAGGTTTACTTGGTATATCAATAAAAGTTGAAGGACCAAAGTCGTAAAAATGCAAACCCTAGGGGTCTACTTGCAATTTTCCAAACCCTAGGGTCTAAAATGTAACATTTTGAAAAAGTATAAAAAACATTTAAAACATTACCAGACATAACTTTAATTAACGCTTGACGTGCTTAACATTTCCAGATATTGAACAAAAACGCTTAAAACAATCATACCGGAAGCTATATTGTAACCACATACCTAGGGAGCATCATATTTAAGAGGTTTCATCCTGTAGTATTAATGTTCTGACTGAGTTTTTTTTGGGTTACGATTTAAGTGCCCTACTCCTTCAAACATTGACCATTTACTTCTCTGAATTTATGATGCCCGAACGTGTTGGCAATAATACCAAACTCTTCAATCAAACTCATAACTCTTTTTAAACCAAAAGTTCCGAAAGTACAATCTTCCTAAGACTTGACATATTCTACTCAGGTTGTGTGACGTGGCTGTCTATTATCATTTTGCTATATCAACCTTCCCTGGTTAAGATTGTGATAAGGTCGTCAGCTTTCATTTTGGCATATTTATTACATCTACATATCAGGTGAGATTCATAACCTCCTCGCATTACTTATTTTTAGCATGTTTTATAAACCCTCTAGGGGATACATGCTTGTTTAACAAACATCTTTTTATATACTCATAATAATGTGATTACTTTTCAAAGACTTAATGAATTCATAATCTCACATATCTTATAAACCCGTGACACCTACTATAAAATCAAGAATTGTAAATTGTTTATCTAAACTATATCATCCAGAAACATATTGAGCCTAGGAAACATGTAAATATCTATTTGTTAGTAACTTACCCAAATCTCTTTAGTATCTCTTTGGGGAAAATGGGGGGGGGGGGGGGGGGGGGGGGGGGGGGATATGTAATATCTCCCAGTATCTCTTTGGGTAATATCTCCCAATATCTCTTTGGGTAATATCTCCCAATATCTCTTTGGGTAGTATCTCCCAATATCTCTTTAATATCTCTTTATCTCTTTATGTGATTCATGAGTTTAGGGTGATAATACTGTTCACTATGACAATAATGTTCTTCATAACAATTATTCCTGCAATACCAACATTCAATTATGATAACTTGTATTTAACTATTACATTTCAAACTAAATGAATTTAACTCAACCTTTTGTGTGTGACCTTTTTTAGCAATGTTTATCTCAGGTAATTGAGCAGTGCGGTACAGTACATGGACTCGAAGGTGGCTGAACTGTTTATCATTCAAACTTTATGTTTAGATTTTGTGACCTACATTTGTAAAAACTCTGATTATAATGAATGAATAACTAAATTTTCCAACAACGTCCTCTTTTAAAGTTGTTTTCTATTATTATGATTGTGTTACCATGAAAGTAAATACCACCAGATTATCTGTCCGCTGCTAATATGTAAATTGGGGTGTTACATAATAAAATCTGAGATAAGCAGCAGAGTAAGCTGAAATTAATATCAGCTAAAGTGATGAAGAAAAAAAAAAGGTACCTTTCCTGTTTGCTCAAATAAGGACTAAAAGCTCAAGTGAGCTTGTCTACAAGCTCAGCTTATAAATTAGGCTGTAAATAAGCCATATAAGCCCATCAATTTCTGGCTTATCTTTCAAAATCATAAAATGACCTTTTCGAGTAAACAAATGGCAAATGCAAATTCAGTTAAGGCTTAAATTAATTTAACTTATATAGTGGTAACATATCTAGGGCAATAGCAGGCTTAAGCAAGAATAAGCTGAATTCAATTAAGCAGAATTAAAAGGGAAATGACAAATTTTCATAAAAAGCTTTAAACTAAAATTTCATTAAACTTAAAAACGATTATAACAGCTCAAAAGAACAAAATTTCAAGACATTACAAACATTAAGTTTTTAAAACATTAAAAAACTAAAAAACTGCTGGTTCACTTTTTTGTCTCCACTGTCTTTAGAGCAGCTGAGCATCTCTTTGTGTGTAGTTTGTGTTTGTTAGCAAGAGGAAAAACTAATGCTCAATCCTGGCCTTTCAATCTTCTTCTTGGTTCCCATGTCCCAAATAATCACGACCCTGATTTGGTTTTGCAAACCATTTTTGTGACCCGATTAGTGCCAACATGGCAAGGAAACATGTGTGGAGGGGTTTTTTTAGTAGAGTGGGGTTAAGGTGAAGATTCTTTGTGTATTAGCGGTGTTTTGCCCCGGTAAGAGAAAGGAAGAAGACCCTGATGTGGTTGGGAAAAATGCGGGAAAAAGGGTTATAAAAAGTTATGTGACAGGGCAAAGTTTATGGATTGCAAATGTGGCCCCTCAACCTTTTATAAGTGTATTGCAATAAAGGTCCTTTTGTTGTACAAGTATTAGGGACATGGCAGTTTAGTCCCCTAAACGTGGTATTGGGTGTTTTGCAACCATGGCCTTGTGTTAATAATAACTTGAGTTTGGCATTTTGGCCCCCTCAAGTATATTAGCCTGCTTCAGTCTTCCATGGGTTGACTTTTCTGTTGAATTTTTCTTACCTTTTGGACTTTGACTTTTTAACTTTGACTTTATGGCTTCGATTGCTTCGTCTTTTCAACCCTTTTTCCATTCCATGCTTATTTTAGTTGTTTATGGCTTATTTTCGTCATTTTTTGTGAATATCCGTTCCTGCACAACACAAAAGCAAAAAACATATCTTTGGCAATTTTTGTCTGTTTTTTACTCATTTAAGCACGTTTATTAGTATATCATATGTGTACAAGAAATCACATATAGTCGTTTATTGTGGACTATCCTTTACTGATACGAACCCAATATAAATCTGAAATACTGCTCTTGAGGATATTGTAATACCATACCTACTTAAGTTTATTTTTTAACCAATGCATCATATGATGAGATTGGTTGCAGTGGCTAACTTCACAAATTTAGAAACTATTGTGAAAGTTAGTCCCTATTCCCCCATCACGGATTAACTCTTATTCATCCATCGACTCAAATTCTTTAGAGATCCCAACTCAGCATTCAAACAAGGAGCAAGTGACAAAAAGTTCTAGAGCCCCTGCATTGTAAGTTATATTCAAAAGCTATAGAAGAATCATCATAAGGACTTCCACATTGTTATTTTAGCTTGTTTCTTGTCTCAAAATGGAACCCAAGAAGATATATACGCACTTGAAGATAAAAGTTAGGTCTATGTTATGCAGAAAAGAAACTGCTGCAATCAAGATTTCAGAAAGTATGTATTCTTGTATATTTCCTAATAAGAAGAAGGCAATTGGAGACAAAACGGGTTATATAAAAAGATGGATAAAAGAAAGGTGTTGTGTTAGTTAGAAATAAGCAAGGTTTGGTTTGCTCAGGACATAGGCAAGAGGAAGGGATAATTATAAAGAGGTTTTTTTGCTCCTGTGTCTTAAGGAAATAGAAATCATTATATCTTTTAGCCATTGCTTCATACAATGGGATTATATATCATCAGATGGATGATGACAAGAGCCTTCCTGTATGGCAAAATTGATGAGGAGGTATATGTGTCTCAACCTCCAGGTTTTGTAGATCCTAAGTATCCTAAGAAGGTCTACAAAGTTGTGAAAGCTCTCTATGGTTTACACGATTAAAGATGAAAAAAAAGCTCCCAGAGCCTGGTATGCTACTTTATCTACTTTCTGTTGAAGAGTGGATACAGAAGAGGAACTATTAGACACGTCTCTTTTCTAATACGAAGGACAAAAATGATATCATGTTATACAAGTTTATGTGATGATATTATTTTTAAGTTTCTACAAAGAGATCTTGGTGTTGATAAATTTAAGTCAGTTATAAAATAGAATTCATATGAGTTCTATAGGAGAGCTCACCTTCTTTCTTGGATTACAAGTCAAACAGAAAGAAGATGGTATTTTTATAAGTCAGGATAAGTATGTTGCAGAAATCCTAAAGAAGTTTGATTTTGCTAGTGTAAAGACTGCTAGTACACAAAATGAGACCCAAAATCCATTAGTCAAGGATGAGAAGCATGTGATGTGATTGTACACCTTAATAGAACAAATTAGGCTCTTAATGTCCTTGACTGCTTCTAGCCTGAAATTATGTTTGCAACTGTGCTTGTTCTAGGGTTACAGGTACATATCTCGGTCCCTCCCCAATGACCTCCCATCTAAATGCTGTGAAGAGAATCTTTAGGTACCTAAAAGGCAAACCTAAACTGGGCCTTTAGTATCCTAGAGTGTCATCATTTGACCTAGAAGCCAACCCAATAGTGACTATGTTAGAGCAAATCCTGACATGAAATCACAACAGGAGTTTTTCACTTCTTGCAGGAGACTTATTTTCATGGCAATGCAAAAAGCAGTACAATTAGTGGACTACTTCTACTACAGAGGTAGAATATGTTCTAGCTGCAAATTGACTGTGGCAAGTTTTGTGGATACAAATCAAATTTTAGACTATGAGGTTTAAATTCATGAGACACACAGATCGTATCATTGTTATGAGAGTACTATATGTCATTGAGAAGAATCCATATTTCACTCCAAAACAAAGCATTATGCAATTAGGCACCACTTCATTAGGGATGCTTATGAGAAGAAACTTATCCAAGTGCTAAAGATACACACTGATGACATTGTTGCTGATCTTTTAACCAGGCATTTTGTTTGTTCACAGGTTTCCAGTTCTTGTAGTTACTATTGGGAATGAATTATCCATAATCTCAATTAGCTAAGGAGGCCATTATGATTGGTTAACAGTTTGTATGAAGTGTTCAGTGTGCAGAAGAAGCTGACCATAGTGGAATGAATGTTCATGGGAGTTATTTAGGTTTTAGAGAATCTTTGGAGAAAGAGATTATAGACGTGTACTGAAGAACTGTTGTTGCCAGACTTGTTCATTCTTTGGTTGACAAAAGTTAGTACCGACAGTGCAAAGTTAATACCGTTGGGCAAAGATAGTACCGCTATAAAGACGTTGGAGAAAATACCGCCAAGGGTCTAAAGTGTAAATTGAAATGGTTTCTTTGATTTAAGGTTGTTCAACCTTATAACCCATCCCTCAATTGCAACAGTTTTACTCATGTAAACTCTCTTAATCGCTTTCTTCTATCAAACCCTAATCTTTTACTCATCGCTGCTAATCAATTAATCAAGTATGGTTGTTCTTGAATCATGCCTTAAACACAACATGGTCACTTACATGGAAAAGACTAATGGGAATATAGAGTTTCATGAGATTATCAGCTTTCTTACGTGAAGCTCCATTCACTATGCTCTCACTGCAAGTCTTGTAGTCTCTACTACATTTGTTGAATAGTTTTGGATGTCTGCTAAATCTAAAATAATCAACAATGTTAGGTATATTACTGCCAAAGTAGCTGCAAGCCTGTGTCTATCTCAAAGCATCACTTTAAGAAGTGATCTCTTTTGATATGCTGAATGGAAAGATTCTTTGCCAAATCAGCTATATTTAATGTTATTCTACTAATGGGGTATGATGGGACCTAACTGTCTTAACAATTAACAAAGCCTCTTTTTTCACCCCAGTGGAGATTTTCATTTTTCATACAATGATTCACTGCCTAAGTTTCTAAAAGCACTTCTTGGACAAATCCCACTGATAATGCCACACAGTAATCTTGCTTAACCTCTAATCAGAAATATAATTTTTCTAAATTAATTTTTGGATTAAATGATGCCGACACTTGGAAGCAACTAAAAAGTTTTGTTAGTATCCAAGATTTATTTCGTCTTTTTGGATAAACAGGCTTAAAGAACGTGCATGTGCCCTTAGACCATTTCCCCTATTCACGCTTTGACTAGTAAAATCCATTATCTTTTATGTTAAAAAGGGAAAACATTTTTTCAGGGAATAGTAACTCCTTTGTTTGATTACTATTTTAGTTCAACCAACTGAGGATGAGGGTGACACTTAAGAAAGACCATCTGAACCTCCAACCCATACCCTCGTCCTCCTCACCTAAAGTGAAGACCAACATGATACACAGACTGACCCTTCTCTAGACCTTCACCAACTACTCATATTCCTGATCATTCCATAAGGGTGTTGGTGGATCATGGAGTCAGTCATCCAGTGATAGAGCCCTTTCAGGTAATGAGTGCATGACATCCAAAGTATGTTATGATCTTGTATCTCTTTGTGTATACAGGTACTGATCAAGCCAAAGAAATTAAACACATGAAGGCAAAGATCAAGAAGCCTTAAGAAGAAGCCAAACCTGTTCTCACATACCACAAAGCTTTGGATGAAGGTGTATCCATGAAGCGAACCGATTGGATGGAAAGAAATCCTAGAAGAAACAATGGAATATGCAAAAGGAGTCTGTATCCAAACAGTGGAGGAAACCTGTCAAAGCTGAACCTACAGTCCATAAAGATCCAGCTTTTGAAGAGCTTGATGATGATACAATGGACTATATGGAGACTGAGGATGCTCAAGATGTGGGGAGGACAAGCTATGTGGTGCATAAAGAGAAGGAAAGTGCAGAAAAGGGAGTTAGTACTGAAGATCCACTTAGTAATGCTCAACCAAAAGTTAGTACTAACAAGCCTGAAGATAGTACCGACAAACCAGATGAAGGTACTGACAAGCTAAAATGTTAGTACTGACAAGGAAGAAGTTAGTATCGACAGACCAGATGAAGGTACTATTGCTCAAAATGAAGGAAGAAGTGCTACTCAAACAGCTCCAACAACAACTACTCCAACAATATTTGGTGATGATGAGACCATTGCACAAGTCCTTATCATAATGAGTCAGAACAAGGAGAAGCTCAAAGAAAAAGAAAAAGGAGTAGAGCTTAAGGATGTTGAGGAGACTGAGAGACCTAAGCCTGCTTTAACAAGATCATTATTAACAATAAAGCCTCTTCCTAAGATTGATCTAAAAGATAAAGGCAAAAAGATGATTGAAGAGGAAGATGAATCTGATACTGATTTAGAAGATATTACTGAAGCTGAAAAGAAATTTAAGCAGCTTGCTAAGGATGAAGAGGTGGCCAGAAAGGTGCAAGAGGATTGGGAAGCAGAAGAAGAAGTGAACAAGTTAGCTAAGGAAGAAGCTACAAAGGCTGCACTCTCTAATGAATATGATTTCATTCATGCAAGACTTAATGCTGACAATATACTTGCTGAAAAACTTTAAGAGGAAGAGAGAGAAATGTATACTTTTGAACAGAGAGCCAAATTTCTTCATGACACCATTGATGCCCAAAGAAGATTTCTTATTCAACAAAGATCTAAAGCTATCAGAAATAAACCTCCTTCAAGAAATCAACATAGGAACCAAATGATGACATATTTGAAGCATGTTGGAGGCAAGAAGCATTAAATCTCGTTAGGACACATTCCATTTCAAACACTTGTTGAACATCATCAAGTTCACAAGCTGTTAACAAGAGTCCTACGCAATATCCTTATGATATTTGCCAGAACATCCGAGTGATACTATAAGTATTCACAATGAAGATGGAAATCCTGCTTGAGTCAGCATCAAACAAGCTCTTGGTAGGTGACTTGCGAGATTCTATATGAATCAAACTTGTGACAACTGGATATCAATTTGGTCCAGTAAATGAATTGACGGTTGATGAATTTTGATAAAAAGCTTAAAACTCCCGATGTGTTACAAAAACGCTTTTACAAGTAACACGTCGATTGATTTTCAAATCAATTTTCTCGATTATCACTAACGTAAACCTGCAGGTTAAAACAGTGGTGACAGTATCCCAATCAACCAAAGTCGATTCATTACCACATATTCATGCTCATTCTACAAAGACAAACGATCATGAAAGCTCAAGATTTAAAGACAAAGACTTCCGCAAACTCTGATTTGAAGCTTTCAAGATGAGGCATAGTATGAGAATGTTGGTCAAAGACACAAGATCGCAAGATGGCATAGACGATAAAGACAATGACAAAGGCTCAATGTCAAGATCACAAAGCATGAAGGAACAAACCTACAACTAATAACAAAAAGAAAGACCAAGAACACATGAGCTTAACGACAAAAGCAATCTCATTGATCTCATGAAGGAGTGTCATCAATGAACTCACTTCGGGGGAGATTGTTAGCCTCAAAATATTGAGTTGAATAACGCGACGGGGTCCTAGTTAAATATCCCGCGCGTCATTTAACGCGACGGGGTATATAAACTCTTTCTATTTAGAAAAGAGTTAGTTGTTAAAATAATAAATCTTTTCCTTTTCCTATTTTCTCTCATCTCTATCTCTCTCTCTATTCTTTCTCTCTCTACAAAACAACTCACTCTCTTTATCTCTTTTCTAGTTCGATTCGTGGTTCATTATATGAAGTGAAGTGTGATACGGGATCCTACAGAATCCTCAACAGAAGAAAATGTTCAAGGTGATTTCTGGAACAAACAACAAGAATGGGAAATTATCAGATGGAGACTGTATGAAGCTTATGGAGTTTGCATTCTAGAGTTTAAGGATGGGACAGTTATCTACATGCTAGTTGAAAGAAGGTATCCTCTCTCCAAGGAATTGTTGCAACAAATGCTTGATTTAGGATTGGAGGTTGAAGAGGAAAGTACTACTGCACTATAATTGGTAATGAGAAGGGTTTGGGTGTTGGCTAACCACCATACAACAAATGGTCATCAGTCCACCATGCTTAATAGGCATAAGAACTGGCAAGTCTATAAGCAAACGGCTTATGGTAAAGACTTCTCAAATCCATTTATGGTTGACAATTTACCAAAAATTATAGGGTAATCAATTTACCTTGTTGTTTACAATGAAGAATTGACTATCCCAGAGCAAACGGCTACTAGTAGCTGAAGATGTCAAAGTTTATCAAAGATCAAGATCAAGATTTGACAGAATGTTTGGATACATCCTCCAAAGTTCAAGAAGAGTAAACTGAAGAAACATGAAGTTAAACAAGTTGAACAATCATGTTTAGGGGAGGATTGTTAGGAATTATGCATTCCTGACTTAGTACCGTTAGTTATATTAGTTAGTACCGATAGTGTAATTAGTACTAACAGTACAAAATAGTTAGTACTGATCAGTTAGTTAGTACTGATAGTATACAATAGTTAGTACCGTTTGAGATATATGTATGAGATTTTATAGGAAAAGATATGCATTATCTTTTACGCGTTTTGTAAGTCTGTTAGGGTTTATCCTTGGTATATAAAATGAACCCTACGACATTAGAGAAGATATAGATCTCACATACAATCTCATATCTCATAGTCAGTAATCTGTAATTGTTTTAGCAGATTAATATAAAAGTTTAGTTATCAATATTCATTGTTTTTCTTGGCATTGTAAGTTAGATTCCGCATAACTTATAGTGTTTATAGTCATTGTTTCTCCTGTAGTTTGTTTGGATCTATCCATATTAGCTACGACCCTTAACCAGGTAGAAAGATCTATATTCAAAGGGATCTACAGTTGTTTTTCGAAAGTCTACATGTTATGTTCGTGATTTGAAGGGAAATGATCTTCTTACAAGTTCTCGTGGCATAAATCTTTACACCATCACTCTTCAAGACACATCACGCGGGCTGTCTCTATTCATGTAATAGCACATCTGGTAGAATACAATTTCTATGTGGTGATAAGCTAGTCAGCTGGTCGTCAAAGAAGCATGACTGCACTTCAATGTCTTTAGCAAAAGTCGAGTATGTGTCTTTATCTGGGTGCTTCGCTCAAGTTCTATGGTTGAGAACTCAGATCACAGATTATGGCTTTTACTTTGATAATATACCTATGTATTGTGACTCAAAGGCAGCCATAGCCATCTAATGCAATCTAGTATAGTATTTGTAACATTTCTCATTTTTGTGTCATTGTACGACTCTATTAACGATCACTATTTATTTTAGTCCGATACGCGTTTACTTTTAATATTTACTTTTAAGCTAAATCGCGTAGACTAAAAATAATCAATGAATGTAAACAGTCATCAAATAAATTAAGGTTTACATCCACCAAGTAATATATAATTTCTTGGAAGATAATTGTTGGGAATTAAAAGTCTTCTCAATACTGTTGAAAGATCCTGCTACTAGTCAATGATAAAAGAGAAGTTTCAACTAGAGACATTA